>CAJVQA010010784.1:0-11169 GCA_910591915.1 Cetraspora pellucida | reverse complement strand
TTAAGAAAGAGAGACTTTTCAATTAAGGAAGGTATAGAGTATGACATTTGGAATTTTTCTTGTAGTATTTTGTTTGCCTCTGGATAGGCTGTTTCTTAGTAATAAGTATTGATTTGTAGATAGGTAAAATTGTTGTTAAATAAGTTGTAAAAGGTCAAAACTCTGGCCAATAGCTCAGTGCTAATAGGCTTTGAGGTAAGAAGTTCTATTGCTTGTTGTTTATTAAGTTTGTCTATGTAGTGGTTTTGTGCTGCAATGCTTTGATATAGATTAAGGTGCAAATAGAAATAATAGCTACGATGTTTAAGATTAGTTAGAACATTGTTGTTTGCACAAGCTGATTTTTCCATTTCTGTTGCAAGTTCATTAAGAAGAGTAGTTGAAATTTGTTTATTGAAAGATGCTTCATGTTTGCTATTTTTATAGAATATAGATAGATCTATTTTAGGTTGTTTTCAAATTTTATTTTCTTGTTTTGGAAAATCTTCAAAAGACTTTTTGAAAATATCATTTAGTAGTTGTGAGTATTTATGTTGGTATTGAGGTTTAGGAGTTGTATTAAGTGAGTTTGAATTTTCTGTTTCTTTTTCCTTATTTTGAGTTGCTATTTCTTCTAAATAGGAGCAATTTTCTTCTTTACAAGTAAGTATATGAAAGTTGGCTAGTTTTATAGTTTCATTTCGACATTCTTGTAAATTATTAGGTTGCTGAAATTTTATTTCTGGAGATAGAGTTTCTTTAAGGTGAAGGATGAATTGCTGTCGAATTTGGTATTTTAAAGAGTTAAAAACTTTGGTTTTATCTAATGATTGGGTGAATTGTCAGTTATAAATTAGAAAGAATTGTTTAAACCATTGTTTTAAATGGTCCAATAAATTAGCCAGTGATGGAATATTAAGTTTGTGAAGAAAAAGAGTTTTTGGAATATTAAAATCAAGGTAAATATTAAATTTGCTATCAGATCGAATTATAAAGTATTGCTTGTCCTTGTCAAAGTCAATTACTTTTGATATAATATTAAATCTTTTAGGTCATAGTTGAAAGTCTTCAGCAAATTTAATGTAGTCAATTGCTTGGTAATTGTTTGAGAGATATAAATAAATATGAGCAATGTTAATACAAAGTTGAATTCAGTTTTGATTTGTGTAAGGAGGAATGGTAGCTGATGAAGCAAAGATTTTAGAATAATTGAGTTTTGTAAATAAGATTGTGTGAAGGCAAGAATAAGTTTTTTAAAGGTTTCTTCCAATATGTCAAATAGGATAGTAATAGCTTTGTCAGTATTGGGATTTGTTTATTGAATAAATTTAATAAGAAATTGAGGTTTGTCTTCTGCCATTTTACAGATAATATAGTAGAAGCTGGCCTTAAAAGCTTTTTGCTTAGAAGTTTCAGGTTTGATTTCTTTTCCAGGATAGAAGTCATACAGATAAGATTTAAAGAAGTTGAAGATTTTTCAAGAAAATTCTGTTTGAAGTTGCGACTTGTCTTTCATGTTATCAGAAATTGGGAAATTAGCAAGCCAATCAAATGTTGGATTTGCTTTAATTTTAGATTGATTGTTGGTAGTATTTGTTTGTGTTTGTGGTTGTTGTTGTTGGTTTGGCTGCTGTTACTGTTGCTGTTGTTTGTTAAGATATAATTGATGTTGATGTGGTTGTTGTTATTGTTGTTGCTAATCATTGCTATTAATTGTATTATTATCTACATCCATGTCATTTGTGTTGTTAGTAGTACCTGTAAGTAAGGTGGTGAAGGTAAGTTCAGATGCTAGAGGGTTATAAGATCTGATTGATTGTTGAAGTTTTTGAATGAATGTTAGGGAAGAAACCTAATTGCTGAATGTGTTATTGGATTTCTGTATAGGTTTTATGATGAGGTTTGTTGTTATATAAAATAGCATCAGATGTCAAGTAATGTTAGTTGTTAATTTCTTTGCAGGCAATAGGTAAGTTACATTTGGCACAGAGATGGTTGTATGTAGTAGGTGAAGAAGATGCTGTAGGTAATAGTGGAACAAATTTGGTTGAGTTTGCAATGTTATTTGTAAGGATTTTTTTATCTCTAGGTTTTCTAATAATGAAGGTTATTTCATGTTGTTTATAGGTTTGGTTGGTTGTTGATATAAAATGAGTGTAGTACTTGCCACAGAAGCAAGTAATAATGGTGCTTGATTCTTGTGCTTTAAAGTAGTGACTACTTTTAATACTACCTCTAAGTTCAGTATGAATACAATTATTTGATTGTTTGTTTACAGGGATAGGATATGATGTATGTGTTGCATCCTCATAGATACCAATTCTGAAGCTTTTAGAACACTTCTGGTAAAAATAGTCAAGGTTAATAGTATCTGGTATGGTTGTAGACAAGGTCAGTATTGTTTTCTAAAAATAGATTTCTAAGTATGTTTTTCAAAAAAATTTGTTTAATTTAAAGGTTTTCAGACTAATTAGAAAAGTTTGGAAAAAAGTTTGAGCTTTAGGTAAACTGATTGGGTGTTTAGGAAATTCTAATAGGTACCAGAAAAGTAAAATTTTCAGGGCATCCTAGCAAATTTTCCTAAAATTGCCAATGAAAAAACCTGCAAATAACAAGTTTTTGTTTTTGCTTTTTGCTTGTATCTCTATAAGTTTTGGTCTGTTTTGAACAAAATATATATCAAAATGTCTAACTCAGTAAGCTAAACAACTTTTGAATAGGCAGTATGATAGATTTAATTAGTAAAATATTAAATAAATAAACAAAAACCAAAAATATAGTTTTTGAAACTTTTCTCAGCACCCAAGTGTTATTAGGACTTAAAACACAGCCGCCTAGAAGTAGAAAAGTGTGCTGGAAAACTTTACTTAAGAGGTTAAGTAAGGTCTACTTAGTAAAATATTAAGAAATAATCAAATGTTTTTTGTGTTTTTTGGTATAAGTGATTTATGGAAAGAGTTATTCTATGATTGGCTGAGATTTTAATTGAATAAAATATTTGCTGAAATAAGAGTTTATAATAATTGACAATAAATTAAATAATTATTATTCACTTTGTATTCTAAAGTATTTGTTTTGTATTCTGAAATATTTGCTTGAGATTAATTAATATTATCATAACTATTCTTATTATTTGAATTTATATTAGTCTAAATAAATTTATTATTATATCATTTTAGTGAATTGGTATTTTAATGCTTTTTTTGATAATAGTTTATTTTAATATTACTTAAGATACTTTGAATATCTTTTCTAATTTTTTCATAAGTTTCATTTAAGTATCTTAGCATTTGTTTAGGAATTTCATATACTGAATTACAACAATACATGCATATAGCTTCATAATAAGTTAAACTAAGTAATTTTTCTTGTTTAAAATGATCCCAAATAGGTTCCTTTTTTCTTCTACATTTGAATTTTAAAAAGCTTAATGGTATTTTGGTTACTGACTAATAGTAGATTTATTTAAGAAAGCAAAAATTCTTTATTATGAATATGCTATTTAAATAAAAAAAATACTTAGAAGATATAAGCAACTAAATATATAAAGATAATAATTAAATCATATATTAATTTAATATACTTTTAAAATATATTTAATTTATTTAAGAGTTTCTTTTTTCTTTCCTATTATACAACTAATTCTTTATAAGTACATATTGTTAAAAAAAACATGCCAATAGAAAATGCACTTATAAAGAGCAATTTAACCCTGACTATATATAATATCACATAAATTACATTAGACTGGTTAATTAATATGTATTTCTAGAAAGAAAGTGTATATAATTGCAGTTACAGAGAATATACTTTTGTTGGCCACAAACTTTGATTGACCAAGATAACTTTTATATGATAAAAACATTATGTTTTTAAAAAGTATCTATCATATTTAATTATCAAATAATGATAACAGGCAAAAGAATTTAACATTATATAGTTAATGTAAATTATTTTGCACATTGCTATGTACTGTTTTAATATAATGCACAATCAGCACATAATTTCATTAAATCAAAATATATTCTGAACTATTTGTTTTCATGCATATTTATTATATATTAATTAATTGTTCCTTATATTTTATTAAATAAAACAAGAATTATTACAGCTTTTAGATAATATGTATACTCATTGCTTTTATTAGTGATTTTATTAAAATTTTGTAGGATTTAAATTAAACAATGATTATATCATTTTCTATAAAGATGTTCTATACATATTATTTATATTAATTATTAAATTGCTAAAAATCATTATTAATTTAGTAATTTATTTTTAATTTTTAATCATTAAAAATTTGTAATTATTAATTAAAAAGTTCTATTACTAGTTTAATAAATTATTTATTTTTTGTTTTTATAAATCTATAAATTTCCTTATTACTGACTAATGCTAAAATTAAATTATTGTTTATCATACACCATTGAAAAAACTTTTATTTACTTATTTAAAGATTACTTTAACAAAAAAATAGCAAAAAATACTTTTGCAGAAGCATATTAATGTATATTGACAAGAGTCAACAGATCGAGAAGACAGGGAAGAAAGGTTAGAGGTTATGCATCATGCACTACAACCCTGCCTGATAATATAAGTTGAGATCGAAAGAGACATCAGACTTTGAAAATTTCATGTGAATAAAGTGATATAACTGAAAGCCATTGCCACAATAAGTAACTAAAGAAGCTACAAATAACTGACTTGTGACACTTATTCCTTTTTTAACAAACTAAGCATTATAACCATCTCTTTTTGCTTGACCCAATCCTTTCAACTACATATTGTAGTCTCTTGATTCTGCTATTTTCCTATTTAACAGCCAGTTTGCTTCGAGCAGATGAGAAACCACTAGCTGATACTGCTTCTCATTTGTTACAATGATACTTGGAGCAATTTTACTTGTTAATTTTTCTGGAAGCAAATTACTCAGCTCAAATTACTCACAATGTATTTTGCAGACTTAAAGTTCTTTAATTGAATTTATTTTCAGCATCTTTGGTTTGCTGGCATTATTCCAATCATATGAACATTCATACCTATTGCTTTTCAACCTTATAAATTTATGGATTGTAAAATAATATAAAGTTATTAAGCTAAAATCATTATACTATACAAAGTACTAAATACTAAATGTATTTTAGCTTTTAAATTAACTAGACTCAAAGCTAGTTTATATTAATTCTCTCAAAATAATAAATTTACTAATAATAAACAATTTAATAATATTTATATTAATAGAACTAATATATAGATATTATTAAAATAATTTCGAAAATGTAAACTCTTTTTCATAATTAGATAAGGATATAGTTTAGTATAGGCTATATAAAAAATTTGTTTAAATTAAACTATATAATACTTTATATAGTATTAATAATATAAAAGTTGCACAACACAGTCATGCTAAACTAGAAACAAATATATATAAAGACTAAGAGAACAGTGTTTGAAGCTAATAAGCTAATAATATTAATAATAAGCTTTTATTTTATTTTATAGCATTTTTCATTTTGTCAGGAGATCTGTTATATTAATTTATGGATATATATTATGTAAGCATGTCAAGTTTAAGATTAGGCACCTTATTTAGGTCTCTTATTAAGATTATTTAGTATTTAGTTATGTTAAAAATAGAAGATATATAAAGACATTTTTGTAAAGTTAATTTGTTTTTTGAGTTAGAAATAAAGTTAAATTAGTTTAATGTTGAGATTTTTAAAAAAATATCAATTTCTAAAAAAAAATTTCAAAGGTTTGGATTTTTTTAATATACTTGGCAAGTGATTTGTAAATTAGTATTTTTATACTATTCTGACAAGCATTACTGATTATTCAAAAAATTTATAGTTTGCAAGTTTTTGTAAAAGAGTTAAATACTTTGTATTTTTAATAGATAAATATGTTTTCTAAGATTTTAAAAATATTTATTTGATTTCTAAAATAAAGTTAATTAAGTTCAGATGTTTAAAATTATTTAAAAGATTATTTACATTAAATAAATATATTTAATTGATTATATAAGATTTGGATTATCTAATGATAAAATATTATTGTTCATATTTATTATAGAAGTAAGTGATTTAAAAATAAAAGATAGTATAGTTGAGAAAAATTTTTGTTAATCTAGAAGAGAGAATATTTTGAAAAATTTTTGAAAGAAATATAAGAAAATTAAATAAAAAATTAAATTTTTACAAAAGATAAATATAAGCTTTTTTATATATATTAGTTGTTTTAATAAAAATTTTAATATATTGTTCTAAGCAATATATTCAATATTTATTTTGAATAAGTTTTAAAAATAAGCCTATTAACTATAATGCTAATAAGAGTTATAAGTTGTAAAAAAAGAAAAATTTATTAAAACATATTAAAAAATTGTATATTTTAAGTAAGTCAAAAATTTGAATATAAGTTTTTCTTAAATAGTATTTGTTGTTAATAAATTAATAGTAATATTTAAGTTATATATTAGTATTTTAAAATTATTATTAGTAATGTTTAAGTTTGTTGAAGTGTTAATAAAAATATTTAGTATATAAAATTTTTTAGAAATAGATAAAAAATATAATAAATTATTATATAAAAGGTTAGAGTTTTTTTTTTTTTTGGTATTAAGATAACCTTTTTGGTCTTTTGACTTTTATTAATTACTTATTGGTATTGTGGCTTAATGAACCACTACAGAAGAGGATACAATTGGCTACACATGTAACTTTTCTATATTACCTATTTAAGGAGTCTGCTCAAAAGTTCTTTACCAATTGCTGTACCTAACACTCCTGCTTGGATGTTCTACTTTAAACTCTCTGAATCTGTAATCTGTATTAACTCATTAGATCATACTCAAATGCCCAGATCATTGTCTCAACCTTAGGACTAATTTATCCTCGAAGTAAACCCCCCAAAGCTTTCTATACTTATTTTTACAGCTGACCTAAGTATTACTATAGCAAAACTAACACTTGCGGTTAGGACTGACCATTAAATCACTATGCTCTTGTAGAGTTTACTTAGATCCCAGCATCAACTTCACAGCATAATCCTAGTACTTTAGTATACCTCTGCCTTTTCACCTGTTTTTTTACCAAACTTTCAATTCAGATAGCCTATATAGAACTATGACCAGTCCATCAGTATATCAGGTTGGCCCAATATTCTTTTCCTTTGGTTCATTCTGGTGGCCTAGTTGGTAGTACTCCCAAGACTCTCAACCTAGAGGTTTTTGCCTATCTGACTACTACACCAGATACTACAACCTTTGTATCTGTTTTTCCAAGCTAGCCTTTACAGTAGGGCTATCGAAAATTCAGCTACCTCTCTATTCAGATCTTCTCAAATGAACTTCTTGTTACCCAATTTTAATGAATTTATATAGCTACAAGGACTTATCTAGTATTTGCATGCCCAATCTGTCAGTTTGCATTTCTCTGTATAATGCCATACTTACACAAATGCTCTATGACCTGCCAGTTATGCTGGTGCAACCACCATTACAGGTATTTTAATTCAATTATTAGTAAAAGTTGCTGTAATATAAATATTATATAGATGATTATACAAATTTTCACTGTTGATGGGATTTGAACGCCTAACCTACCACTTAGAGGGTTGACAACCTGACTATTTCACTAAGTTGCCATACCCCAAAGTTAGAGTTTTTTTTTATAAATGCACTTATTATATACTTAGTTTTTATAGTTGTAAAGAATATCATAATTTATCTTGTATATTAAGTTTAATTATTATAAGTTTGATGTTTTATATAAATAGATTTTTTTGTCTGTTTACTTATATTATTCTTTTCTAAAAATAATATACTTTTAGTAAAGAAATTATTATTTTGAAAGTAATAGCTGTATTAATATTATCTATAAAAAGAATATATATATATTTTTTTATATATTAAGGTGACCTCTTTGGTCTTTTAACTTTTATTAATCACTTATTAATATTGTAGTTTAATGAACTACTACAGAAGAAAGTACAATTGGCTACATGTGTAACTTTTCTATATTACCTATTTAAGGAGTCCACTTGAAGGTTTCTTACCAATTGCTATATCTAATATCCCTGCTTAGATGTTCTACTTTAAACCCTCTGAATCTGTAATCTGTGTTAACTTACTGGGTCATACCCAGATGCCTAGATTATCATCTTAACCTTAGGACTAATTTATCCTTGAGGTAAACCTTCCAGAGCCTTCTGTACTTATTTTTACAGCTGACCTAGGTATTGCTATAACAGAACTAACACTTGTAATCAGAACTAACTATTAAACTGCTATGCCCTTATAGAGTTTACTTAGACTCCAGCATCTACTTCATAGCATAACTCTGGTACTTTAGTATACCTCTGTCTTTTCACTTACATTTTTACCAAACTCCTAATCCAGATAGCTTATGTAGGACTATGACCAGTCCATTGGTATATCAGGTTGGCCTAATATCTTTTTTCTTTAGTTCGTTTTAGCAGCCTAATTGGTGATACCTCTGAGACTTCCAACCTAGAGGTTCTTGCCTATTTAGCTATTATGACCAGATACTATGACCAGATACTATGACCTTGGTATCTGTTTCTCTAGGCTAGCCTTTACAGTAAGGCCATTGAAGATCCAGCTATCTCTTTATTCAGGTCTTTCTAAATAGACTTCTTGTTACCTAATTTCAACAGATTTATATGGCCACAAGAACTTATCTAGTGTTTGCACTGCCAATTTGTCAGTTTGCATTTCTTTGTATAACACCATACTTATACAGATACCTTATGACCTGCCAGTCATACTAGTGTGACCACCATTACAGGTATCCTAACCCAATCATTAGTAACAGTTGCCATAATATGAATATTATATAAGTGATTATCCAAATTTTTGCTATTGATGGAATTTGAACACCCAACCTATCACTTGGGGGTTGACAACCTGACCACTTTACTAAGTTGCCACACCCCTATTTATAAAAAGAATTATTAAAAAAGTGAACTATATATAATAGTTAAAAATAAAAAAAAAATATTATATATAAAATAAATTTTAATATTTTAGTTTTTAATAATAAATTTTTTTGTTTTTAAAAAATATTTTAATTATAGTTTTGTTGGATTTGTATAATTGAGAATTTAGATTAATTTTAAATATAAAAATAAAGAATTATATATGCTAAAATATATAAACTAATAATAAATATTATAATTTTTTTAATCAAGCTTAAAATCTATAAAACTATAATTTTTAGTTGTAGTATTTAGATAAACTTTAAGATAAGAATAGAAATAAAATACTGTTTTTTTAGATAATTTATGTATTATTAATTTTAATCTGTTTTAAATATTAGTTTATTTAATATATAAAATAAAATAGTATTTTAAAAATTATTATATATTGTTAGTTTAGTAAAAAAATTAAAAAGTTAAAAGTAAAAAGAGTTGTTTTAGAAGTTATGTTTTTTTTAGTATGCAAAAAAATTTTAAAAAATTTTTAAAAAATAAATAAGTTTTAAAAACCTGTTTTGTATTTTTAAATAAAAGATTACAAATTTTGTTTTTATATATATGAATATAATAAAGTACTATTTTAGTAATTAAGAAAAAATAATTTTTTTAAAAAAGTATATTTTATAATTTAAAATTTTAAAAATAAAGAATTTTTGTATTTTTTAGCAAATATAATTATAATATAGTATTTGATATAGTTTTTAACTTTATTTTTATTAATATCTGTAAATTATTTTTAATAAGTTTTGAAAAAGTCTATATATTATATATTAAAGTTATAAATATATAGTTTAAATAATAAAATTTAAAAAGAATTAAAGGACACGAATTACTAACTCTTTCTAATGATCACTTGTACCAAATTTCTGCTGCAAACATTTGATTCTTACTCAATATTTTATTAAATAAACTGCTTTTGGATATCTAAGTAAAGTTGTTTCTAATACAATTTTACATTTAGACAGTCAAGTTTTATATCTCTAAGTTTCTTTTCAACAGAGATATATTTAACAAACTAAAAAACACTTCTATTCAAGTTATCTCAATATTTTACTAGGTTAACTGCTCTGCTAACTTAGAACAAACTGAAAGAGCTTATTATTAGTTTCATTTTAATATATAAATTATCAAAAATGGCCTAAAATTGACTAATTTATCAAAAATTTCTTTAAACTCTTTTACAAAACTTTGTATTTTATTTTTATAATTTTTTTTATTTTTTTGAGGGGCTGTCTCTGGTCTGTCCCTTCCAAACCCATCCAAACAGGATTACAAATCAATATTACACTATCTGAACTAATCTGTACTGTTTACAAATTTGTATTCTTATAATTTTATACAACTTTTTGTTCAACATCAATTTTGACTTACAGATCTGCAAGTGTTACATACTCTATATAATTCTTATTTGGCATACCCTGTGTTTGTCACATTCCCTTATTTGTTACACCCTGTTATCTGTCACATTCTTATCTGTCATGCCTCTTATTTGTCATATTCCTATATCTTTCAGATTACCCCATATCCAAGATTTTCATAATCTACTTTATTTTTATTTTTTAAGCAAAAATGCCAACTTCTATTAATGAAGATTCAGATTCTTATGATATTGACTACTATTATAGCAAATATAGAGACTGTTATGATGTAGAAATAATTGAAGAAAACCTCAATGTTTACAGATACTTCCCACAGATGTCAATTCAACTACTTGCGATGCTTCTATTAAAAAACATCACTACTTTAAAGACCCTTTACAACCTACTATTGCTACATGTCTCTGTAGAGCATATTATACTAGTTTTACTTCTAAATTTTATAGCATTCCTCACTTTACACCTATTGGTCAACCCACATCTCAAACTATATCTACTATATCTGCAAAATGATTTACAAAAATTACTAATGAATTGTCTGTTTCACCTAATTCTAAACCACAACAACTAGATATCTCCTTAACTAAACCACACATCTTATTTCTTGGCTTTCAAATTGATCTCACTCTAACTATAATTATTGCATATTCTTAACATTACTATACATACTTTATATGTAGAATTAAAAACATCTCTTGTGTTACAACTAAACAAAGCAAACATGCTCCAGATTATCTATTTGCACTATTTTTAAAAATAATTTATTATATAGACTCTGTGTCTCTGGCCTATTAAATATTAAACTTAAACCTCTCAT
>CAJVQA010010783.1:0-11169 GCA_910591915.1 Cetraspora pellucida | reverse complement strand
AAATTTTTAAATATAATCTTTAAAATTTTAATACATAAAAGTTTATTAATATTTTAAAAAAAGTTTTATAATAAAGTATATAAAATATGTTTTTAAGAATATATTTCATAAGCAAAATATACTCTATATTATTAATAAATTATTGTTTTATTTAAAAATACTAAATACAATTTAATTTTTCAGGCAAATTTGCCTGGAATACAGTTTAAAAGATAATTATTAAATAGGCATTTTTCACATATAAATTGTATAAATATAAGAAAATAGATTACTAGTTAAAAGTTATAGCCTAAAGAGGTTAGTAAAAAGTTAGGAGTATTAATAAGTAAACATTCTAGATTTCTGTATAGCATGTATAATTCTCTATAAACTTGAACTAAAACCAATAAAATTACAGGTCAAGGCATATGATCTTTGATTTACTTACTATGCTCATTCATTTACAAATACCCTAGCCATGGTGAAAATAAAATTTTGGGTCATGTGATTTCTGACACTCTAAATTACACCTAAAATCAAAATCCAGGATCTAATGTAATATAAAATTTTACAAAAACAATAAAGTTTTTTTAAAAATTACAAATAGCTTAAAATTCTGCTAATTAAATCACCTTCTGCACTCAAATTCAAAAAATTTCTTGCAAAATTTTATTATATAATATGATTACTTAACCCTAAATTTATAGTTTTTCCTTTAATTATATGTTTTCTTCAATTGTTTTGATTTTTAGATATCAGACTGGATGCTTCAGAAGTTATATGATCTGATATCTTGTTTTCATTATGACTAGAGTACTATCCATTTACAAATGCATTTTACATAGTTTATACATTTGAATAAATGTTATAGACATGTACTAATCACTAATCCTAGTTTAGGGTATGTATAATTTAATGTAACTTGTACGTGTCTGTAGACTTTCCTGTTGTTATTTTTAATAAAAGTACATGAAATTTGACCAGCATTAGTATTATAGTTGATGGAAATGAGATGATAAATGTCATATGAGATCTTTGCTAGGAAATTTTTTTTTTAAAAATAGATTTACTATGTTTTTTCTAATAAATTTCTTGTATACAGTAACAATGACTCGTAGGGTCATTTTAGTAGCAAAGATCCCATATAGTAAAAGTCGGCCATGAATTTTTTATCGATTTTTTATATGAAATTTTCGATTTAACCTTACACAAAATTACACCTAATCTCGCGAGGGGTGGTGCTCATTTCGCTGACAATCACTTCAACGACAGCCTATTCCACCGACAGTCAATTCACCGACAAGTTTATTTCACCGACAGTTATTTCACCGACAGTCATTTCACCGACAAAGTAATTCTGGTCATTTTCGTTAGGGTCAGTTGGAATTAGAGTTAATGTTAGTGCAACTTTTAAAAAAACCTAGTCGGTGAACTGGGCTGTCGGTGAAATAGTTGTCGGTGAAATAAACTTGTCGGCGAATTGATTGTCGGTGAAATGGGGTATCGGCGAATTGATTGTTGGTGAAATGACACGTACCCTCTTGCGAGTCCACCAGGGCGACCACAAAAAGTACGGGTCATGTGATGATCGCAAAATAACCTAATATTCAGTAAAATTAGAATTAACGTCGAAGTTAATGTTGAAGCTAGGGTTAGAGCAAGGTCCTTAAAGTAAAATTGCTCAAGGAATTTTTTTTATTAGAGCATAAAGACCGGTTTCTTATGCAAGTTCGTGAGATAAAGGAGATTTTTGACAAGTGAACGTTTGTTTTGAATTTTCCTGATTGTGTTACGTTACAACAAATTATTATTTATCATTGGTTAATTTGTTGTAGATCATCACATGACCCGTAATTTTCGTGGTCGCCCTGGTGGACTCCGTTTTGAGAAATAAACGATTTTTGACAAAGCGAACGTTTGTTTTGAAGTTTCATTCAGACTAGTGAGGGATTTTATCCATCACAATTGAATCCAACATAAATTAATTTGTGATTGATCACAAGCGAGAGGGATTCACTTAGGATCGGGCACTGTCTCTGCTGTAATCTTAAAATCTGATTTGTTTACGCCACAAAAAATTTCACGTGACTGCAACTTTTTTCAGGCGAACTGGGGTAGTTCACTAATCATTAAACTAATAACAAAACATGCATTTATTTTAATTGTAAGCATTTTTTTTTAAGACAATAATTGTAAAAAAAAACAATAAAATTGAGACAAAAATATATATTGAAAAAATTACTACCATTAATAAAGGAAACATCTATTCTAATGAATTATTGTTACTTTTAGACCTGGGAATTATCAGAGCCTTGGAGAAAACATTGTATGATTTATCATCAACGGGATCTAAAATTGCAATTACAGGAAAATAACAAATTTCTACTTCTAACTTTTTCAAATCTTTAGACTTTGTACCTGCACTTTCCATAAACAAGGAATTCATTTCTTCACCACTATCGTAAAATTTATATGTTGGAATAATTGGATGAACTTTAAGTTGGTAGAAAAAGAGTTGAATAACTTTACGAATTATTGGTATAATTTCATTATCATCATCACCACTCTCAATAATTTTTCGATATTGATTCAACTTTTCAAGAATTATTTCTGAAATTTTCATAAGTAACGGATGATCATTGTTTGAAAATGCGTAACATCCGAGCATGCCAAAGACTTGTTGACGAATTTTAGTCGGAATAACTTTAGCAATTTCATCTTTTTCAGCATATTCATTTGTGAATGAATTTGTCATATTCACTAATTTATTTGTCGCAGTCACTAAACTAGCCTCAGTAGTACTATTTGTGTCAAAATAATTTTCTGCTTCAGTAATAACTGTTTCAATAATCAGCCGTTGGAGTGCTGCGGATAAAACTTGTTTTCTAAGTTGACTCTCAACTTCAACATCACACTTGTAATATGACAAAAGTTCATGACATTTGGCATCGTCGACTTCATATTCGGGACCAGAAACAAATGTAAACTCTTCAAGTAAATCTTGTAAATTTTTAATATCTTTATCTAACTTAACAATGTTATCACTAAAACCAAGGTTGGTCAAATTACCATGCGCTGCTTGATATTTTGAATTCTCTTTTTGCAATTCCATAATTTGCTCTGAGAGAATATCCTTTTCATTTTGCAAAACATCCAGCTTACTTCCTAGGTTACCACTATCATCTGTCCCTGAAAGCATAGGCGATTTATTGTTAGGTTGAGATATATCAACCAATGTTTTCATCCGTTCAAGAACTATAGTTCGAAGTTTTCCTTTATGCTTCATTGGCAATCCTTCCAGTTGTTGACAGAAACCTGATCGATTCTTTAACCCACGTGCTACAAGTTCACCAAAAACCAAATTTACAAGTTTTTTTTTTTGAATTAAATATCCATTAGCACGATAATTTTGATAATTTTCAAGATGCTTAATAAATTTTTTAGTTTTATGACTATCAATACACAAATTTTTATTTAGCCTTCGAACATGGCTGATCATAATAGTTGTCTCTTCATTGAAATCTCTTTTTCTATCATCTCCAAATTGTATAGTATTCCAGATTACAATAAACAAATGTACGTAAATTTCCCAGACCATCTGAGAAGAAATCCAAGTCAGAAGATCCCAATCTTCATCCCGAACGGTATCCAACTTGTATATTGCATTCTCATTAGGAGTTACTGTTTTAGGCTTTGAAAATACTTTCATGTTAAAATATAATCAGACGTATCAATAAGATATTTAATATTTAAAAAATCTTAGGAAAAAAAAAGAAAAAAAAAGAGAATTGGGTGGGCTTATCATGTAATACATTTATACGGTTTTTAAAGTAACTCGTATAAAATCTTAATATGTAGCTTTTTTTTTTTTTGTATGTCATGTTACATTCTAAATAAAGCTTATAAAAAACATCGTTATCTTTATCGATTGAATACTATATTTTTTGTGTAAATCACACAAAACATTATCTCTCAATTATCACACGTATTTTTATATAAAATCCGGTATTTTTTTTTTAAAAAAAAACAAAGAATATGGATATACGAATGGAAGATATTCGTGTAATCGTTGCCATAGATTTTGGAACGACAAATTCTGGATTTGCTTTTGTGCACAAAGAAAATCAAAATGATCCAAATGCAATAGACATAAATAAAATATGGTATTTTATTCTTAGTGTTATTTATATTATTTCGCATTAATACTTATTTATTTTTCAAACATAGGCCAGGTGACGAGAGTGGTTTAAATGCAAAAACTCCTACGGTACTTCAATATGATTCGAAGTATAAAAATGTGACAGCTTGGGGTGCAAGAGCCTTGGTCGAATTTCAGGAAGATGCAGAATCTTCGGATGATGATGATGATGAAAATAACCGTTCGAGGCCAGTAGAATTATTTAAATTACATTTGTTGAATTTAAAGGATCAAGATAAACCTTGGTTACCGCCTCAATTAAATTACAAACAAGCAATCAAAGATTATCTAACTGAAATGAGAAAATTGATTGAAAAAAGGCTTACAACTTGGAATAATATGGTTAAATTCCCTGATCAAGTCAGAATTGTGTTGACTATTCCGGCAGAATGGGTATTGTATTTTGTTCCTAGTTAAATTTTTATTGACATATATCGATATAGATCACAAGTTAGGTATTTATATTCAAACTTTATTAATCAGCCTCCACATACTACTGGAGTAATGCGTGAATGTGCATATAAAGCCGGTTTATTGAGTAAATTATCTTCAAACAATCTAGAATTTACAACTGAACGTATGTAAAAAAGAAATAGGTTTAGATTAATTTTATTGTTGCAATTGAAACAAAAATGGTAATGATTTTGTTTAATTGCTAAATTTTAGCTGAGGCTGCTGCTCTACATTGTCTTAATGTTGTCAAAACGCATAATTTAAAATCAGGAGGTATACTGTTAATATTTTTGTCATTTTTTTTATTTATCTGTCATGTTAAAATATGTTGTCTTCGGTGTATAGATTCTTTCTGTGTAGTAGATTGTGGGGGTGGTACAGTTGACATAACAATTCGTAAATTACTCGAAAAGGATGTATTAGGCGAAATAACCGAAAGAATTGGTTACCCTTGTGGAAGTACATTTGTGGACAAAGAATTTCTCAAATTTATTGGTGGAAAAGTTGGATTACATGCTTTTTCAGAGTTAAAAACGAACCATTATAACCAAATACAATATTTACTACAAGAATTCTTTTTTCGCAGAATCAAACGCAAATTTAATGGAAAGCAATCAGAATGGAAGACTATTAAATTGAATTTATTGAAATATTGCTCTAAGTTGCAAGATTATGTTACTGGCGATCGAAAAACTGAAATGGAAAATGCCGGATGGACCGTCAAAATAGATTTCCCTTCTGTCAAGGAAATGTTTGATCCCGTTGTCAACAAAATTCTCGAAATGATTTCAGATCAATTAAAGGCTTCTAAAGAAAAGTGCTCAGCTATATTTTTGGTTGGAGGGTTTTCAGAATCATCCTATCTGGTTGAAAAAGTTAAGGAAAATTTTAGATTTCAAGTAGACAGTATTGGCGTTCCGACAAGTGCCATTTCAGCAGTAGTTCAAGGCGGCTTATATTATGGACTTAATGTTAATACAGTTAAAACACGTGTTCTTAAATGGACTTTCGGAATAGAAGTAGCAAGAGAATGGGTTTCTGGAAAAGATAAAAAGACAAGAAGATCATCAGATGGATTGATTTATACTTTTGAGTGCCTTGCAAAGCGCGGGTCAAAAGTTGATGTTAACGAACCATTCACTAAAATTTTCTATCCGGTTCGAGCAAATCAGGAAGTATTAGCTTTTAAAATTTATTGTACTAAAAGCGCAGATGGAAAATTTTGTGATGACCAAGGAATGAAATACGTAAAAACCTTGAAAATTAATATAAAAGATGTCCATAACGGCCGCAACCGACCAATAGAATTTTCATTAACTTTTGGTCAATTAGAATGCAAAGCAGCGGCAAAAAATAATAGAACTGGGCACTTATATAAAGAAATATCTTTCGTTATGGAAGAATAATTTATTGAAAGACTGCCACTGTTTTATTGAGAACAAATGATTGTTTTTCGCGCATACACATATCGATATTATTAAATAAAATTACAATACATGTTAAGATCACAGATCTTTACCATTTATGGCTATATTTAAATGTGATAAATTCGATTATAGTTCAAATAACTTGCGTAACAGTAATGATAAATATATGAAACTAAGGCTTAGAAAGTATATATTAAGAATGCGGAAGTAGAATCCGCATTAATAATATTATTATACATGTATCTCCGTTATCAAGCAACTTTGTTGTAAACTGCTTTAATGTTTTTTCATAGCATCCTATTTTGGAAATACGCTACTTCGATGAATAACGAAATTAATTTAAATGTAAAATTTATCGGAAAGATCAGATTTAAATTCGTACAATCTATTCATTAAATAGTTAATAACACCATAAATTTTTATAATTTTAAAAATGGTAAACTGTTTATATTGTTGTGAAATTGAACCGGACCTAGATCCCGATGGTACACCAAGCGAATATTGTAGTGATGAATGTCGTCGTAAAGCATTGAAAACCGGGTTTCTAACTCCATGTTTGCAATGTAAAGAATTTCCTTGTGCCAAATATAGTCAGTTTTGTGGATGGTCTACATGCAGAAATATTCCAACATGTATCAGGTGTAAGGTAATGTTAAGTAAAAAAAAAAACTCTAGTTTTATGATTATTTTTTTTTAATTAAAATTCTGTCTGATGAATAAAGAACAACCAAGTGAGAGATATGGGTTCTTTATGGTGTTCTAAAAAGTGTAGAGATGATACACCAAATTGGAAAATGATGATTAAGAGCGACGAATTTTGTTTAGAATGTCGACAAGAATATCCACTTTACGGTAAAGACTTTTGTAAAAGAGAATGTGAAGAGCATGCTCAAAACAATGGTGAATATTTTATCTGATGACATATTATACCCGAAGGTTTTGATTTTTTTTTTTTTTTATGCTTGATCATAATATACCAGCAACAAAATATTTATGTCTAATCCGAATAAATTTTTATACAAATATTTATAAGCACCCTGCATATATAGACTTTCAAATGAAGGACAAAAGTTTAAAGACATTTCTAATCAATTTACATCCTCATGGAAACATAAGAATAAACCAATTCCTAGCGTATATGCAGTTTACAAGATATTTCCAAATCAAGATCTTGTATTCAAATACAATGATTATCAAGATTATGTTGAAAAAAGACGCGGTTTCGGATACAAAGGAAGACCATTCCCAAAAGGCGATGAAAGTCGAAAAATGACGCGAGGAAATGAGCAAAGAAGGTTTCACGGAACTAGGATGTACGTACACATATACTTTGGCATTTTTCCGAATTTGCTTCTCACTAAAAAGTCGGATACATTTCTTGTCGCATTTAGGAAATGTTTTTTAGGGATAGAAACTGAAGCGTTATGTTCAAATTCAGAATGCTCAATATGTGGCATTATTAAAAATGGATTTAAGCTTTCATACGAAGGACCAAAAAGTTTTCCTTGGCAAAAATTTGGACCAGGAATATATTTTTCTGGCACCTCATCAAAATCAGACTATTTTAGTAAAGATACCAAAGTATGCAATTCTAGAAAATACAAAGCCATGCTTCTTAATAAGGTAGTGGCAGGAAGGGTATTGGAATTGCTGGAAGAAAATAAAAATATGGAAGGATCACCGTCTAATTATGATAGCGTTGTTGGAGAACCTGGTGAAAAGTTGAATTATGATGAATTAGTAGTCTATAAAGAATGCGCTTGCTTACCTCGATATTTGATCATTTACGAAAAATCAGGAAAAGCTGACAATAATATATAATGAGCATGCCACAAGCAGAGATTGGATAATTATAGTTTCTTCGCGTGATGAAAGAATTTCTTAGAACTTAGATTATTTGACCCGTAATACGTATCATGGGACCAAAATTCGTGATAATACAAAATTATATAATTAATATGATAGCCCTTGTTTGAATTATTTTTTATCAATAAAGTTATATTGTAAAATTTGTATATTCAAATCACAGTATTCTAATGATCTAGACCTCAGACTCTGATTAAAATATTCCAAAATTAGATTAGCGTTTCGAAAAAAGCCATATTAACACCATGGGAATATGTGACAGCTTTTATTGGTGACCACTGCGTTAATATTAATTCATTAATTTGGAAACAATAACAAGTTCAATCCTTACCAAATTTTACCGTTTCACAACTACTAATTTGGTTATTTCATGTTTTTCTCGCTTGGCATTAGGTGGACGGGAAAATGTGATGCGCATATATGTGCATATGTGGTCACGTTTCATGTGAATATGTGCACACATGTGATGTAGAATGAACTTCTTTTATAACAAGCCGTAAAATTTTAAATTTTACATTAATTCTATATGGTAAGCGTGAACTTCAAAAAAAACTTTTTTTCTTTCAAAATAACCAGTTTGTTATATAAGAAAGCTAACCATATTTCTTGTATTTCAGAAGAAATATGAATCCAAATGTAATGTTTAATTCTTATTCGCTCAAAGTTTTAAACTGTTTTTATTTACGGTGTTACTATCTGTTTTGGGAGAGCAGTGATAGTTAATGTGCCGGTTTAATTCAGGATAGTAATGTAAAGAGGGGTATGGGTTAATTAAGTGTAGTGTCGTCGAGGGTATTTCGTATTAACGAAATGTGGGGAAATCGAGATCAAGTAGTTGTTAGCGATAGATATAAATAGATGGAGGTTAATTATTGTGTATTGTAAAATAGGGGATCATGTAATGTATCAATAGAGTAATTAAATAGTGATATCAATAAGACAATTGTATAATTTAAGAGTTTGATTAATTAATGTTATCAATCTGTAATGTAAGTTTTAAGAATCAATCAATTAATTAAAGTAATAGCACAAATATGCAGGGTTGTAATTCACAATAAGACTTTTAATAAAATTCTAAGATTTATATGGGTCATGGAAGTATAAATTACCTTCAGCTTTGAATTGCCTACTAATTTATACAATTTATGTTTTTAATGAGATTGTAAAATCTGAAGACTTTATTGAATGTCGAACAGAAAGGGTTTTTATATCCTTTCAAGACATACAAGAATTTCAAATTTGATCACAGGTGATAATAAGTAAATGCTTTTTGTTCACTCTTGTGAAATACATACTTAAAAATAATCAATCAAATCTTTTCATCTTGTATTACAAACATTTCATCCTTCAAATATTATTGATAACTATATTTTCTTAATGATATCTTTAACAATTAATCTCATAATCATTCTTTAGACACATCTTACAATAGGGTCACATAATGATTTTTTCTTCATTTAATTTAAAGAAACCAATTCTAATATAACCAACAATATGATCATTAACAATTTTAAAATTTGATAGACATATAGAATAATAACTATATATAAAAATAAGATATAATCATTTTAAGTAATAAGGATAATTAATAAAGATAATAATTATAGAAATTGATAAACAAATACTAGAATAGATAGTTTTTTAGAAATAAAGAATAGCCAAATTAGAAAAGAGAAAGTAACTTATTGGGCAATGAATATAGTTAGTTGATTCAATAACAGATCTGATAAAATAAAAAAAATTTTTTGGTAACAAATTCCTCTTCTTACAGTTGTCATGAACCTTTTGCTTCAAGACCTTATCTTTAAAAGTCTGTAGCTTATATATTTCATTCTTTAGAACATCATGTATAAAGAAAGGTCCAACCTATTTTTTTTTTAACTTCTTCTTATATGTTTTCTGAAGTTCAAAACAGTATCTTAGGACTCAGTCTCTAATGAAGTAGCTTTTAATTGAGAACTTTCAGTTATGCTAATTCTACTGTTTCTGTTGGGCTTTTATAATCCTATTTTGAGCCTCTTTCTGTATTCTGAGAAGCTTGCTTAACAAGACTTCTATTCATTTCATAAGGTTATTTTGTAATTCTACTTCATTAACTGACAAAGGGTTAGAATCTGAAGCCATGACATCTATCAATAGCACTGCATCTCTTCTGTACATAAGAAAGAATAGACTATGCTATATAGTAGAATGTTTAGTGATTCGATAGGCAAATAATATAAGAGCTATATATTGGTCCCAATCTTCAGAAAATTGGATAGTATACTTGGTTAACACCTTACACAATATTCAATTAAAATGTTTTAGTTTGAAGATGATAGGTAATGAAATAATGATGATGGAATTTTAATTAGACACAAATAACATTAAGGATATGATTGACAAAATGCTTTCTTTGATCTGATAGAAGCACCTTAGAACATCTATGGCAACAAATGATGTCTTCTACAAGGAAGAAAGCTGCTGAGAGTGCTGTAGCATCAGATATAATATAAGTCTCAGACCACTTTGTAAGGTATTTTGTGATGACAATGATATAATAATTGCCATTTTGGATAGAAACTAGTGGTTCTATAAGGTCAATTCTGACTCTGTCAAATGGCAATCCTATCTTAATAGGATGAAAGAGTTTACAGGTTTTAGGATAACTTATCTATTGATAAGCATTATATGTCTTGACATAATTTTTGATGTCTTCACTTATTTGAGACCAAAAATATCAAAGAGCAATCTGTTAAAAGGTAAACAAATAATTAAAATGTCCTACTAAGAGATCCAAATGCATACTAAAAAGGACAGGTTTAGTTTTATGAGATAATAAGACTTATAAGATTCAATGAGGCTTTTTTTAATGTTTATTGTATAGTATATTATTGTTAAGAGAAAATATTTTGTTTATTGTTTTAGATGGTTTAACTGTTTGAAGTCAAAATATTATGTAGGATTAGGTTTGCTTAAATAACAAACATAGGATTGATAAGTTTAGGGTTTTATAGAGATAGAAAAAATATAAAATATCAGGTATATAAGAAAAGAATAACAAAGAATAAGTAATAAATAATAAAAAAATATAATGAATAGTCAAAATTCAGAGGTTGGTTAAGAAGTTCTGTAAAATAGAAAAGACTATCAACATTTGAATGCTACCTTCTAAAACAATGAAAAATATATATCTCACCTAGACTTAACAAAATTCCAAAAGGTGTTATACCACAATGGTTTACTACTCTTGAGGATATTACTACA
>CAJVQA010010782.1:0-11169 GCA_910591915.1 Cetraspora pellucida | reverse complement strand
ATATCATATCCCTCTCTTATATATTATTACTAACACCCAAATCTAGATGAGCCTTGGCCACTCTTGTAGGTTTAGGTCACAGATTATATGTTTGAGTCTTTATTCTTCGTATGTAATTTAAAAGCAAGCTTTTCTTTGTAAAAACTTCAATTAAATTTTAATAAAGTTAAAGGTATGGCCTCACTATTAATATTTAAAAAAAAAAAACAGATTCAAGCTATTATTACTATTATTATCTGGTTTACATCTTTTTTAACTATTTTTTATTTTTTAAAATGAAATTAAATATTAATAAAAAAAGGTAAGTTGTTTGCTCTTAAACTACAGACAAATGAAACCTGATCTTTATAGGTAAAGACCATAAGACAGAAGTTAATTTTGTCAATAATAAAGAAGTTGACTAGTTACAAACAATATTTTAGCGCAATTAAGAAGATATTACAACAATATCATAAGCTGCAAAAATGAATAGTAACAATAAATACCAGTCTAATATTAAAGGCTTACAATTAGTTTAAAATAAATAAAAATATAAGAGTAAATAAAGTAAGTATAATATAAAATTAGATATTATATAAAGTATTATTATCATTATTATTATTATTTAGAAAAGAAAAAGAAAGTTTAAGGCATTAACATATTTAATTAAATTGGATAATAAAAAAATTGCATGATATTCATATAATAATTTGGAGTTGTTAACAAGAAGTAAAGATGATAATGCTTATCATTCTGATGAAGTATAGATAACTAATGATAAAGCAACAAAAAAAGATGAAGAAAAAGTAAAAAAATTTGTATATATAGATAAGTAGTAGTATAAAAAGCATATTAGTATATTATATTCTATTAAATTAGCTAGCATGATGTATTTGTATAATATCAACTAATTTAATATATTCTTTATAGTTATATTAAACAATAAGCTATTTTTTTAATACTAATATTATATTTAATTAAAAATATTATTCCATAAATATATTAATCTATTTGTGAAGTCTTTTTAACTAAAAAAATAATAAAATATACAAACAGCATTATAAAAATCATGTGAATAAGAAAGAAACTCCACTATAGGATTGTCTTAACTAGGCTTTATCAACTAATGCACTAAGCTGTTATAATATTTTAAAACCAGAATTTAATACAAATTATTCTACTGAAGATAAACCCTAAAAGAAAAAAAAACCAAGTATAAGCAGAGTAAAGAAGAAGTTGATATAAAAAAAATCAATAAAAAAAAATTTGATAACAATAATAATAATAGAGTTGTATTATATAAAAAAATAAAAAATAAAAAATAAAAAGAAAAGAAAGAAGTTATTTCTTACTAAGTTTTCAAGAAACCATAATAACAACAACTACAAGCATTCTAGTAGCAACAACTACAAGCATACTATTAGCAATAACAGCAAGTATATTAGCAACAACAATAGCAAGCATATTAGTAACAACAATAATAAGCATACTAGTAGCAACAATAGCATAAATATTAATAGCAACAACAGCATAAATACCAACAACAAGAATACTAGTAGCAACAACAACAAGTATATTGGCTAAAACAACTGCAAGCCTATCAACAACAAGACCAAAAATACCTATAGTAAGAATCAGTAAATTAATACAGTTAGAAGAAAAAAAAGATTTGCAACTATATTGAGTAAATGATAATTAAAGTAAAGGTAATGACAAAGGTAAGAGTAAGAGTAAAGGTGAAGATAAAGATGAAGATGAATGTAAAAATAAAAGTAAAAATAACAAAAATAAAGATAAAGTAAAATAAAAAAGAAAAGACAAAGATAAAGAAAAAGAAATAAAAAAATGAAAAAAAAAATAATAAAAAAATATTATATATTTTATTGTATATTTTAATATGATGTAATAGTATATTAAATACTAAAGTTTAAATTAGTAAATATTAAATAAATATTGGTTAAAATAAATTTAAACATCTAAAAAATGATTATTGTTAATAAAGATATTTTTTTTTAATATTAAGGTAAGTACATGTGACCTAGAATTTTATTGGTAGTATTAGTTTGCCAGCATATATTGATGTAATAGTGCAGAGGTGATTATGAAAAGAGTGTACAACTAGCCACTTATACAACTTTAGTTATTGTCTAATTTAAGTAGTTCAACCAAAGGTTCTACACTAGTTACTATATCTAGGACCCATCTGTAGAACCTCTATTTAAACATTCTGATCCTGTATTCACCACACTTATTAATAACTCTGATAAACTTGTGAAGATATGTCATAGTCACTAAGTTATGTTTCACTTTGTACTAAACTTATCAGTGTATTTTGTATCTCATACTTACAGCTTACCCAGTATTGCTTTGACCTAAATCATCACTTGCAGTCAGGGCTAATCATTAAACTGCTTTTATTCTTGTAAGGTTCATCCAAAATTCAGTACTCATCTTTCTTATATCCTCTTTATTGTCTCTTACTAACTCTACTTAGGACTAACAGAGCTCCTTAAACTTCCAATTCAGATGACCTAATATGGTATATCTTAGTATTCTTTTTCTCTGATGATTTTGGCAACCTGGTTAGTCATATGCTCCTCTATATATCTTGTTATCCAGTTTATCTGCCTATCCTTTTGAGAGTGTTTTATAGGCTTCTATTAGTCTGACAGCATTGTTGAAAGTTTTATACTATCTTCTTATTTAGGATTTTCAAGTGAGTTTTCAACTCTTTGGTTTCTTCACTTTCTGTGCCTAGTAGTCTTATCATGGATTTGTACTGAAGTCTTATACAACACTGGTTATATATTTTTCTATGTGAATGTTTATTACACTTAGCATAAATGCCCCAAGTTCTCATTCAAGATAGTGCAACTAAAGATTACAGATATACTAATTCAACTAATCAACAGAGACAGTTATTATAATACAGACCTATTTTTTAAAATTCATCAACTATAGGATTTAAACTCTAGACCTGCCACATTGGGTGTTAACAACCTGATCACTTCACTAGATTACTACATCTCTTTAATAAAGAAATATTTTTATATATAAAAATATATATTATATTATCTTTAAATTCATAAAATATTATAAACAATATTTTACAAATAAGTCAATATTCAACTATTAATAAATAAATATCATCAAATGTTACATTAAATATATTCAATTGACTAAAATATTATTTATAAATAATTAAGATGATATAATTATATTTATCTATATTATTGAATATTAGTAAACTATTATAACAGAAAATATTTATTAATATCATTAAATATTAGCAAATAATATAATTATAAACTATAAATTATTATTAAAACTTTAAGAAGATATAGTAATATATTTTATATATACAAAAATTTATAAAATATTGAATATATTAATAAAATATCATTTAAAATAACAAAAAAAAATTATTAACAAACCAATAGTATATTTTCTAATAATTTATTTAATTATTAAGATATTGGTAAATATTTTCTTAATGATATTTTTATTTACTTGATAATATTTTAGTATTATCTTTAGAATATTATCTAAGATATACCAAATTATATGTCTATTTTTAAATTATTATCTTTATATTACATCATTAAATTATACAAATTCAATAATATATTATACAACAGCTCACTTTTTACAAAGTTACTGTACACCAAAATGACTTATTTAATAATCTTATTAAACAGCTTGTTTATAGTTATTAAATATTATACTTTTTAATATTTTTAAATAACAACTCTTATAACTTAGCCTATATTCTATTTATTAACTAATTTTTTATTAAGTTTTCTATTTAACACTTTATCTGTACTATTTGTCAAGCTTATATTTTAATACTTTAGACATCTCAACATTGTTTTCAATAATGGTCTATCATTGTATTCAATATTAACTGAGAAGGCACTTGACTTTACATTAACAATAATCAAAAAGTTTCTAACTTTGCTTACAGTTTTCATTTCTCTATTTTAAAAACCTTTTATATTAAAATTTTTATGAATAAACTACTTGTTTTTTATATTTTTTATAAATATAATCCTTTCTACTCTTTTTTTTTTTATCAATATAATCAAACTAGTTCTTCATTATACTGAACTCTTTGTTCTTTTATTTAAATAATTTATTACTTAATCTCTAACTTTTTTAATTACATCTTAAATGCAACTGCTCTTAATATGTTTACTAATCTTGTTTCTAATTTATATTAAGAAATTCTTATACTTAACAGTTTTAAATTATATAACTTTTCTCATATATTATCTCTTATTTCTACTTTATCTGGACTGTTTCTATCAACCTTATTTCTACTATTTATAATATTTCTATTTCTTACTATATAACTACTTCTCTTTCTATTAAATTTTTTCTTAATTTAAACCAATAAATATATAAGCAAATATGGATTCTATATTGTATTTTATATTTAGTACAATCTTAAATTACATCTTTTTTAAACTCAACTCATAATTCTCTTTCTAGATTACTACTACTCCTTATCTTAATACTACAAATTAGTATTAAAATTGATCTTTGAACTATCTAATAAATTAAATATCATATTTTTTTCTTATATATTATTATTAACACCTAAATCTAGATGAGTCTTGGTCATTTTTGTTAGTTTAAATTACAGATTATAGGGAGTATGATGACTTAGTGAAGTGATTAAGTTGTCAACTCCCAAGTGGTAGGTTGTGAGTTCAAAACCTACTGACAGTGAAAATTTGGATAATCATCTATGTAATATATAGACAGTATTATGGTAATGATATTCTATCGATCATTTGGGATAAGATACCTGTAACTATGATCATACCAACATGACTGGTAGGTCATAAGGCATCTGTGTAACCAAGGTTACACAGAGGAATGCAAACCAGTACCAGGTAGTGTAAACCTAAAATAAGTTCTTGTGGCTATGTAAATCTATAGAACTAGAAAACCAGAGCCTACTTGGAAAGACCCAAGTAGAGAAGTAATACAGATCTTTGACAGTACTACTGTAAAAACTAGATCTAAGAAACAAATACCAATATGAGGAGCCGGACAAACAAGAACCTCAGGTGAGTATACTACCAACCAGGCTACTAGAATTGAACCAGAGAAAAAGGATATCAGGCCAGCTCAATATACCAAGAACAGGTTACAGTTCTTTCAAGCTATCTGAATTGGGGGTTTGGAAACAAATCAGGGGTATACTATAAATACTAGGGATATACTATGAAGTAAGTGCTAGGATCTGGATGAACACTACAAGGACTAGCCTTGTTAATGTTCTATAGAGTAGGTAGGTAGTTAACAAAGGGGTATCCTGGAACTTTACAGTCAGGTGACATGCTCTGAAATGTGTAATAGCTTAACAGACATACAAAAAAAAAAGGCTAAATGTTGGGTTAAATGGCACTTAGGTGTATGGAAACTAGGTGTTACTCACTTAGATGCAGTATAAGAATCAGAATGTTTAAATAAGTACCCTCCTAGTAGGTTACAGGCATGGCAGCTAGTGTAGAACTCTTGGGCAGACTACTTAAAATAGATAACCAAAAGTTACATATATAGCTAGTTGTACACTTATCTTATACAAGTTCAATATAATAAATTAACTAAAACACAATAAAGGCAGTAGCTATCAATAACATAGGCCTTGAACAACAAAAAAAAATTATAGATTATATGTCTAAGTCTTTATTTTTCATATATAATTTAAAAATAGGCTTTTTTTTGTAAAAACTTCAATTAAATTTTAATAAAATTAAAAACATAACCTCACTATTAATATTTAAAAAAAAATAATATATTATATAATTATCAATAAGATGATTAGTTTGGATATTTTGGTTAACATATTGAATTTTATTTATAATTAAATATAATATAATTTATATTATCAATATATCATTTAAAATAATCAAAAAAATTTTATTAGCAAATTAATAGTATATCTTTTTATATTAACTTCTCTCTTGTTGATTGTCTTATAAGTTAAATATTAAATATTATATTAAATATTTTTAAATTATTGTTCTATGCTAATAAATATGTTAGATGCCTTGAGGTCTTTCTTTGCTTCAAACAAAGTTTTAACACATTAAGCTTAGATTGTCTATCTTTGAAATATTTTAACTATGTTAAACTCTTTGAGATTTAAACTTTATTTTTGTTATAAATAATTTGTGTTAGACACTATTGAGTTTATAATTTTGTTATAGATAAAAATTCTAAAGTAGAAAAAGATAAAGTTTTAACTATTGATTTAAGAATTTCTTGTATTCAATGTAATTTCTTATAGTAATAATTCTTTTTGTAAAATATTTCTACAATTTTAAAGTTTATAAAATTTAAGGTAAAAATTCTAAAATAGAAAAAGGTTATTATTTGTAAGAATAAAAATTCTAAAGTAGAAAAAAGTAAAAACTACTGCTATTTATACATTTGTAAAGGCTATGACCATTAACTATGACTAATAATAATTTCATTATCATAATAATATATTGTAAACAGATGTTCATCGTTCGTTATCATTTCCAGATTTGGTGTTCTGATTCAGCCAATCGATGACTGACGTTTATTTATCGCACATGTGACACGTCCGTTAAAGTTTCCTGGTGACCGGACGATCCGAGGCGTGACCGGGCCGTTTGTACTGTACAATACAGTGTAAATGTTTATTGATCACTACCGTGATACAGCATGAAATCCCCAGTCGGCGAATTTGTTTCATTGCTTTATTAGGCCATACAAGGATAACCCGTCAATCTGGCTTTCAACCTTTTAACCATAAAAATTTTAGAATTTTTTAGAAATATATATAGAAAAATAACCATTTTAAATCTTCAATTTTACTGGACGGCTTATAAAAATCAATTAGAATTGTATTTGAATATAATATTAAAATAAATAGTTATTATAAATAATTTAATAAAGATGGAACCCATAGTTGAAACAAAGGTTGAAGAAGTTACCAATCTAGATGATGTTTCTCTAGACGATAGACCTTCTGAAAACAACACAGAGTTAATAGATAATACAAATGATATAACCGAAACGATTTCGTATGAAGAGCTCAACAAAAAACATAAAAGCTCCGTTCAAAAAAACCTTAAAATGTCAACGGATCTTATAAATTTTCGTTCGAAAATTGAGGAACTTGAAAATGATAATAACTCAATTAGTTCTGAAAAGACTCAAATTTTTACTGAATTAGAGAAAATTAAAGAGGAACGACAACATTTAGAGGAAGAATGCCTTGAACTCAAAGCCGAACTGAAAAAATTAGTTGAAGAACGTGACACTTTAGCTGGGTTGATTAATATAATGAAAGTAAAGTGGGAGAAAGAATACCAAAAGCTTCAGGCAAAATATCAAGAATCAGAGTTTAACAAGACCTATTTAGAATCTCGAGTAACGGAATTACAACAAGAACATGTAAAAACACAAAGCGAATTGTATGAACTTAGAAGTTCTCGAGAAGTAGAATCTGAAAAACTTCAAACTATCGAAAATCAAAAGGCCGCTTTGTCAAAAGTATTTGAGGATCAACAGAATGGTGTCCAGATGATGATGAAAGGGATGGCCGCTGAAAGGGAAGCTTGGCAACAGAGAGAAGCTGAAATTGTAGATATACAAAATGCATTGAAACAAAAGGAGACCGAAATTGATGCATTACGTAAAGAATTTGAGACTGTATTAGCTGATAAAAGAGCAATGAAACAGAAATTAATAGATGCAGGTAAAGAAAATGTTGCAGCAAATGGTCGGATTCTAGAATTAGAAGCAGAAAAAAAACGGAGTGAGAATGAATTAACAAAATTAAGGAATGTAGAAGGGAAATTTTCGATTCAACTAGAAGATTCCAAGAAACAAATTGAAAAGCATAAAGCACAAATATTAACACTTACGAAAAAAGTAGCAGAAGTCGAAATTGAAAAACGAAAGATAATACAAATATTTGAAAAAACGATGGTGACATCCGAAAGAAATAGTGTCAATTTAAAGAATGAACTTGATTTAATGAAACAAGAGAAGGAAAATCTCATTCGCAATAAATTTCATGAAAAGGAAAAATACATGCACAAAAAATTTCACGAAAACTCGCTTAACGAAACCTTGATAACACAGTTGGGAATCAGTGGTGAACAAATGGTTGATGGTAATGATAAAATTGACATATTAGAGCAACGGGTAGTTGAATTAGATAATTCGCTGAAATCGTCAAATTTAGAATGTGATCGATTGAGAGAAACGCTGGCAGATATACAATTCAAGTATTTGGATGCAGTAAATGACAAAGATCAATTAATACTAACTAGACGTGAACTAGATAAAAAAGTCAAAGCATTGAATGATCAGTTAGAAGATGTATGTAAAATATTTGATTATATTCAATTTGTTAATTGAGTATTCCGACATATTTAATGCGATTTCCTTTTTTTCATAGGTGTTGGCAAAAAATATGGAATTAGTGACTCAGATGTCTTCACAGTAATAAAGGTTTACATTTATTTTAATTATGAATGCTAAAGATTTTTAATATTTGAGAATTACTTAGTGTCATTAAATCTCATCATTATATGGAATATAATATGTAAATAATAATATGCACACTTTGTTTATAATAATAAATATATACGGGCTTCTTGGTACAAAAATGTGCATCGTGAAATCAGAATTAACGAATTAATAAATATATATTAAAATTATTAAATCTCGTGTTGAAAACAGATTAGTGCATTGCTTACCGTAAAATTTTAAGTTAAATTATATCGACTTAAACGGTTCGGAAATTTTTGGTTTACTTAGCTGTCAGACATGATCATTATTTATTTCGTGATTATAAATCTTAAACGTTTTAGAATAATGTTCGTTTATATAAACCCAATTTTAAGCTTATGTTTTAATTATTCAATTGGTGGCAATATTTGTAAATGTGAGATAAAAAGTCAGATAAAGTTTTTTGCATATGCTAAAGCTGTTTATAATCAGAGGTGTAGGTGAGAATTTCATCATTAGGATATGCCGTATCAATTAAAAATGCGGAAAATCGAAACCTAAGAATTCACCAATATAGTTACCACGAACTTAGCATACACTTAAAAAAAAGTTATGAAACTGGGTTTAAATCTTAAATGCAGTTTAACTTATTGATTAATAATCAATTTAATCAACAAAATTTGTTTTTTTTTTTATTAGAGCGAAGCATCCAAGTATTACAAAAGCTGTGAAATCTGAAAACATTCGGTCGCCTTGATAAGTGCTTACACGGACAAGGATAAGCCAAAGCAGATACAAGAAAGAAAATGACAAAATGAATACCAATTAGATAGATGATGAGATAATTCTATCAATGATGAGATATTGCTTAGATGATGTATATACAGTACCCAAAAAAGTAATGCTCAATGATCAATTTTATATTACATATAAAATTCTTTTTAGGAAATTTTGTTACCAAAAAAAAAAAACAGGTTTTTTACAACCTGATTAAAATTATATATCATAAAGTATAAATATCAAATATTTTAATTGTATAAAATTACAAAATATTTGTTATTAAAATTTTGGATTTTTAACAATTTTAAAATTTATGTTTTTATTATGTTTTTAATATTTAAATTTTGTAAAATTTAATGGTTTGTGTCTCATAGTTTAACAGGTAAGTTTTCAAACCTTTTACAAACAAGATTAATAGTTCAAGTTAGGCAAGAGGCAATTTTGTTTATATAACTTATTAGAGTATTAATTAGATATAAAGTTTTGTAAAAAATTTAAGTACAAGTATAAATTTAGATAAAAAATTTCTTAGAAGGAGACTCAATCATGAAGTGTAAAAATTATGTATAACAACAATGTTATAGAAGGTTATAGTTATAAAAGCTTATTTATATAAGTCTTTAAGACTAGAGTAATATTAATATCTTTACATCTTTTAATATAGGTAATACCAACATCTTTGCATCCAATTTGTAAGGTATTTGTTTAAAAAAATAATCAACAGATTATATAAATAATTTCTAAATAGAATTCAAAAAGAAAATTTAATTAAGTAAATCTATTATACAAAAAATTAATTAAAAAATTATTTATCTAAAAATACCTATAACTATTTATTTTACTAAGATAATCTTTTTTAGTTTTTTAAATAAACTTATTTAACTTATTATTATATATATAACTTACAAATATTAGATTTCTAAATCTTAAACTTACTAAAAAAATTGTACTAATATTCTCTGGTTCTTAGTTTTAATAATTTAATTTTTTTATAATTTTTATTATTATAATCTGTTTTATACTTTTAAATAAAGTTGTAATACATATTTGTCTAGTTAAAACAAGTCTTAAATAAAGTGTTTTGGCCTAATATCAATTAAATTACAACTAAATTTATTTATTATTTTTTTATAAAACTTTTTTTTTATTTTTTATTTTTAATCTATTCTTTTTTTACTTTACATATTTTTCATATAACTATTTAATTAATTTTCAATCTATATTTTATTAATTTATACAAAAATTTTATAATCTATATATTAATAGAAATTTATTAAATATAACCTATTTATTTCTATATTAGTTTTTATTAATATTATATAATAATTTATATTGCATATTTTATCTATACTCATTACCTAAGTTATATTAGTAATTTTAATCATTTTAGTTATATTCAGTATTATTTTATATTATATCAGTTACATTTCAATACTATAATCCTTGTTCTTACTTGCTATCTTTGCTATATTAATTACTTACAATAATATTTTTCTTTTAAACAATTTTCTAAGTTTTTAATATATTATTTATTAAACTTGTTTATATTTAAAAATATTTACCAGCCACCGCTTCTGGAATTATGATGTCCTCCATTAATAATGGGCCATTTCCAGAAGAGAATGATGTAAGTGGACAGGTGGTTAAGTTCATTTACATGGAAAACCAAGTTTATGTCGACCAGACTCAATGCACAGAGCAGGTCATGGCACTCTTCGCAGCCGTGAGAGCCAAGCATATGGTGAGTGAACCTATAGAAGAATCTTCTACTTCCTTGAATTCCACTTCATCATCAAACATCAAGGAAGCATTACAAGAACCAATTTATAATCCAGACTCATGCTATAACCAATGGCTAGCATGATTAAATCTACCTCTACTTCCACATCCACAAACACTTAACTTCTT
>CAJVQA010010781.1:0-11170 GCA_910591915.1 Cetraspora pellucida | reverse complement strand
GGGGCCCTGGGTGGCCCGCTGGGTCCTAAAAAACTTGAAAAAAAACAACACAACCCCCAAAATAGGGACTTTAAATTAAAAAAAAAAAAAAAAAAAAAAAAAAAAGAAATATGGTTTAAATATATAATTGCAAATAGCAGTATTACAAATATTAAATAAAAAAAAACAAACAAAAACAGTATATTTGTATAAAGAAACAAAATAAGAAGACTAAAAAAAATATACAAGAGAGTTACAAAATTAATTAAAATATAAAAAAGTGATAAAACAACTAGAAAAAAATAAAATAAACATAAATTATAATACAAATATGCTAAATCTAATATAAGATTTAATAAAAAAAACTGTAATTGAAGCAATAAACAAATTCTAAAAAAGAAAATATTTAATACAAAGACAAACAAAAAACAAAGCCAAAAAAAGATGCAACAGTACAAACATATTATTAAGCTGCTCAGATAATTAAAAAAGTGAAAACAAATAAGAATCAAAAGATAGAAAAGAATGAAATAACTAAAATAAACAACAAGCTAAAAGCAATAGAGAAAAAATAAAAGTAATACTACTAAAGTTACATAGACAGTAATTAAAAGTCTGAATAGATGTTATAAAAGGCTGACAAAGAATATTTAAAAAAAATAAAAATAAAAATAAGAACAAGTTCAAAAAAAACAGATAAAAAAAAATATAAACAAAAGATATAAAATGATCAAAATAAATTAAGAATAAATAATTGCTAGTCTGCTAAACAGACTATTTATTTTTATTTTTTTTTTGGTGTTAAGATAACCTCTTGGATCTTTTAACTTTATTTAACAATGGTAAATATGGTTCAATAAACTACTACAAGAAGAGTGTACAATTGGCTACATATGTAACTTTTCTATATTACCAATTTAAGGAGTTCATCTAAAGGTTTTTTACCAATTGTCATATCTAACATTTCTGCTTAAATATTCTATTTTAAACCTTTTAAACCTGCAAATCTGTTAACTTCACTAGGTCATATCTAATGCCCAAATCATCATCTTAACATTAAGACTATTTTATCTTCGAAGTAAATCCTTTAGAGCCTTTTGTATCTATTTTTACAGCTGACCTAGATATTGCTATGGCAGAACTAATACTTGTGATTAGAACTTAACTATTAAACTGCTATGCCTTTGTAAAGTTTATTTAGACCCTAGCATCTACTTCATAGCATAACTCAGATACTTTAGTATACCTTTGCCTTTTTACCTGCCTTTTTATCAAACTCCCAATCCAGATAGCTTATATAGGACTATAACCAGTCTATCAGTATATTAGATTAGCCCAATATTCTTTTCCTCTAATTTGTTTCAACAGCCTGGTTGGTGATACTTCTAAGACTTTCAACCCAGAGGTTCTTGCCTGTCTGGCTACTATAACTAGATACTATAACCTTGGTATTTGTTTTACTAAGCTAGCCTTTACAATAGAACTGTCAAAGATTCAGCTATCTCTCTACTCAGGTCTTCCTAAATAGACTTCTTATTATCTAATTTTAACAGATTTATATGACTACAAGGATTTATCTAGTGTTTGCACTGCACGAGTTGTCCATTTGCATTCTTTTGTGTAATGCTATACTTATACAGATGCCTTATGACCTGCCAGTTATACTGATGCAACTGCCATTACAAGTATCCTAACTTAATCATTAGTAACAGTTGCTATAATACAAATATTATATAGGTGATTATTCAAATTTTTTGCTATTAAAGAAATTTGAACACCCAACCTACAACTTGGAGGGTTGACAACCTGACTATTTTACTAGGTTGCCACATCCCTAATAGATTATTTAAAAAAATAGTCTTTGACAGATTTATAATACAAGATAAAGAAGAAATAGAACTAATAACTAAATCAAAGATTGTTTTAGATAGTTTAATAAAATATTTTAAAAACTAATTTAAAAAAAGTAAAACTAAATTAAAAAAAATATCTAAAGAATAAAAAAAAATATATAAACCAAAAGAGTAATCAAAAAGGCTTAGTACAAGAAATTGGAAAAAAAGATAGAAGAAAAAGAATAAAAGATATACTAAGAAAACTTAAAGCTGATATAGCTTTGGAAATATTAAGTATAAGCTATATACTAATTAAATATATTAAAAAAAAATACAAAAAAATTTTTAAAGCCTTTGCAAACCTGGTTTTAAAAAAAAAAAAAATTTTAAAGAATTAAAAAATAGCACAAATATATTTAATTTCAAAAAATGTTGATTAAAAATATAGTGTTACAAAGTAGATTTTAGCATAGTATATTATAAATAGTATTAGTAGTTATATATATTCTTTATTGTATATCTTATATTTATTATTATTAGTTATTAGTTAGTCGATAGTTATATTATATAGTAGATAGATAAAAGAATCTTAATTGGCTATTAGAAATGTAGTACAGCTACATGATACTAAGTAATATCTGTAATGTTACTATTGTTTTACAAATCCCAAATACTCTTGTATAAGTTTCATATATCCTAGCACCAAATTACTGTGCCAAGTGCTGCAACACAAGAATCTCAAGTATTCCTGATATAAACCCCAAGTGTCCTTATATAAACCCCAAGTATCCTTGCACAAATCCCAAGTGCCTTTGCACAGATCCAAGTGCCTAAACACAAGCCCCAAGTGTTTCAAGCATGAATGACAAATAACATAAACAATATCTCCAGTTGCCTCTGCACAGTCCTTACTACCCCAAGCACAATATTATTTAATATTGTTCGAACTTTTACTATCCCAACTACAATGAAATCTAATGTTGCTCAAACCTCCACTATCCCAACTACAATGATATTTAATGTTGTTCGAACCTCCATTACCCTAAGTACAGTATCAAGTAATGTTGCTCAAATTTTCACTATTCCTGCTAGGTAAAAAGATATATAAAGGGTAGCTTTTACCCTTCCTTGCCAATTCTAAGTTCCTATATTTCAACCTAGACCCTTCTACCTTTACCTCTAACTTGTAAAAGTGATATTCACTTTCTAGGGTAATTTCTATAGGCAAGGTTGTCACTATGTGTTTATTTAATAAAAGTTAATCTATATACTGTTACTATCTCAAACTGTTTGCCTGCTACTATGTAGTAAAGTAAACTACTACACCTCCACCTCATATATATTTGCAATAGTCAATCACTGTACCAGGTGACCTTGTTACTTGGTTGTATTGTACCAAGAAGGCTACAACCCTGTAACAATAGTTTAAATAACATTAGACCAATAATACTAATCAAGAATTTTAAAAAAATAATTACAAAAATAGTAACAAAATTATTAGCTAAAATATTCATAAAGAAAAAAAATACTTAAAATGCCAAACTATACAGGTATATTAGACAATTTAACAAACTAACAAATATATATATTGAATATAATAATAAAAGAAGCACAAGAGAAAAATAAAAAAATGTAAATATTTCTACAAAACATAAAGAAAACATTTGATTTAGTTTTACTAAAAAGCCTAAAATGGGCTTTTAAAAGAATTAAATACTACAAAAAACAAAAATATATATATTAAACCTTTTTTGTAAGTATTAACTAAAAGTTATTACAGCTTATAGCTTAATAAAAGAAATAACAACAGATAATAAAATAGACTAAAGTAAGGCAATTTTATTTCTAATTTGACATCTTTTTTATTTTTTTTTATTTTTATTTTTTTTTAACTTAATCAGTCATACTAGTACTTTATTAGAATTCTTGAAACTATACAAATTACAAAAAAATTTTCTAATAACTAAGTTTAGCATCACCTGGCTACACTATTGGTATCTAAGTACAACCTGCTGCACTACCTCAAGCAGAGGTAGGCTGCTCGTCTAACTGCTACTCTACAATAGGATACCACTAATCTGATAACATCTTCTTGTAAAAAAGCAAAAAAACAAAAAAAAGATTTTATATATAAAAAAAAAATAGAGATATAGGGGTAAATGATAAAAGATACAAAACAAGAAATAAAAGAAAAAAAAAATTTGAGAAAAAAGAAAAGTATGAAACTTGCATTTTACAAAAAATCAGATGGTTACAATTTTAAGCCTGTGTCAGGCGTGAAACTTGCAATTCACAGATATCAGACAACTACAATTATAAGTCTGTGTTGGGCTTGTAAAAATTATAAACTATACTAAATAGAAATTATTCTACTATCTTTCTATTTATTTAGATTATTTAAACAAAAAACCAAAAAAGAAAAAAAAAACTTTGACTTTATTGTAAAGGGTCAGTATAAGGTACTGATTAGTTTAGAGACAGTGTCTGACAGGTTTCTAGTGGCTTGAGGCATGTGTATAGTCATGTTTGTATTGCTGTATTATTCTAATCCATATCATAAACAATTCTGTTTAGGAAGTAAACACTGCTAAATGTTTTGGTGATTTTACGTGTTAATTTTTAGGAGGGGATAAACTGAATCATCTACTTTTACAAAATTTTTCTCGAAGAAAAAGTGAGAATGCTAGGTGAACCAACTTTTTAGCTTTTATGAGTTCTTAACTCTTATGAGTGTTTCTTGTAGGTTTTATAGTTGTATAGAACTAATATATTCAACTTTGTTGTTTACTTAATGAAGAACCTTAGCTTTCACTGACTACTTTTTCTATAGTCCTAGAGTGCTCTTTAAACTGTCACCACAAGGCTGTGACTTTTTTTCAACTCTATTTCAATGTTCAACAATGCATGTACAGTATTCCAGAAAGGTTTTCATAAAGTTTAATATATTAACTATATCATTTTCTGTAGTTCAGTTTTTTGGAAAGTTTGGTTCAAATGATCATTAGAAAGACATCTTTTTTATAACTTTTTGTTAAAAAAATTTTAAAAATATAAAATACTAAACTATATAGTAGAATAAAAAATAACAAAAAGAATATATAATAACAATGCAACAAGATATAAATAGATAGCAATTGCATATGCAAATAATACAACATGAATTGCAAACAGCAAGAAGTAGTTATTAAGAATTTTTAAAATTACAGAAGAGTTTTTTAAAGCTAATTATATCAAAATAAATGAACAAAATTAAAGCTAATAATAAGAAACACTAAACTTAAATTAGAAAAAAAAATCATATTTGGTCAAAATAAAATAATAAAAGAACCAAAAAACAAGATTATAATATTACTAAAATTTTGGTTAAACAATAGAATAAGAAAGTTATTAGTTTGCAAAAAAGTAAAAAAAATAGTTAATTAAACAGTAAAAGATTTAAAATACAAAAAAATAACAAGGAGCCAAATTGCATATATAAATAATATAGTATTAATTTCAAAACTAGAATATCTTCTATAACTAATAAAGATGTTAAAAAAAATAATTAACAAAATATATCAATTATTAATATATTTAGCAAAACATAAATGCAATATAATAAAAACATCAAACAATTGCATAGTAGAACACAAAGACTTAGGCAATTGCAAATTACTAGATTAATATAATAACAAAGCAAATAAATAGTTTTTTTTAAAACTTAATAAAAAGATAGTTTAGATAAATTAACAAAACTCAAAATAGCACAAAAATGCAAAAATGTAGAGTTAACAAAGGATATTTGAAATTGTGAAGAAAATTAAAAAAAAAAAATATTGAAAAAACAATCTGAGCTGTTATACAATAGCTAAAGCAAAAAGATAGATATAATTAGCAAAACAGTAAACAGTCTATAAAAAGTGTATAGTTATAAAAGAAAAATAAGAGATATAATAGAAACAAAAACATAGGCAACAAGTAGTAATACAATAAATAATAAAAGGTCATTGTATTTAAACTAGCTTATAGGCACAAAAGATAAAAACCTAATTATATAAAGACAACTCAAATGCTACTAAGAGCTGTTATATAAAAAAAAAAGTCAAATAGTTTAGTAAAATAACAAGAAATTACTAATAATACAAACAAAGAAATTCATAATAATTACAAAACAAAGAGCTATAACACATAGGCATTAAAAATTAAATAGACAAATATTTCTAAAAATTAAAAAAAAAAAAATAGATTATATATAAGCCAAAGCATAATCAAAAACTTAGCAAAATAACTAAAAAGAAAAAAAAAAAGGTTTTAGCTAAGCATTAATTAATGCAAAAAAAAAAAAAAAAACAACTATAAAAATAAGTAAATGCAAAGGTTATAAAAACAAGTCAGAACAAATAACAGACAAGTGCAAGAAATAAATAAAATAAAAACTATAATATAAAAGTAATTTCAAAAACAATAATTAAAAAAGGTGTAACAACTTAATAAAGTAGATAAGTTGTCATACTCCAAGTGGTAGGTTGTAAGTTCAAAACCTACCAATAGCAAAATTTAGATAATTACCTATATAATATATAGACAGTATTATGGCAACAGCATTCTGTCAATCAGTTAAGATAGGATATCTATAACTATAGATGCACTAGCATGACTGGCAGGTCTGAAGCATCTGCATAACCTGTTACATAAAGGAATGCAAATTGGTACTAGGCAGTGCAAATCTAAAATAAGTTCTTGAGCTGTGTAAATTCATAGAACTAGAAAGCCAGAGCCTATTTGAAAATTCTAAGTAGTGAGATAACATAGATTTTTGATAGTACTACTATAAAGACTAGATCTAGGAAATGATACCAATGTGAAGAATTTGGGCAGGCAAAAACCTCAAATGAGGGGTACTACCAACCAGGCTACTGGATTTCAGATCAGAGAAAAAAGATATTAGATCAGCCTCAATATATCAAGAACAGATCACAGTTCTTCTGAGCTATCTAGATTGGAAGTTTGAGTTCAAAGCAGAGGTATATTAAAAGTACTAAGGATATACTGTAAAGTCAGTGCTAAGGTCTAAGTAAACTTTGTAAGAATAGCCCATATTAGTGTTCTAAAAGTAGGTAGATAGTTAACAACAAGGGGCCTCCTGTGCCTTACTGGCAGATGATATACTTTGAAATATGTAACAGCCTAGAAACCAGTACAAAAATGATAGATAACCATACTGCTCAGATGGTATACTGGTTAGGTATATACAGAAAGTAAGTTGGAAATTCCAATATAACAGAGTGAGTGATTAAAGAGTTTAAATAAATAACCTTTTAGTAGGTTATAGATACAGCATCTAGTATAGAACCTTAGAATGAACTACTTAAATAGGCAATCAAAAGTTGCATGTATGACTAGCTGTACTCTTATTTCTGTAAAAATAGTTGTAATAGCTAACCCAATGTAAGTTAATAAAGTATCATCACAAGTATAGTCTTTAACAAAAAAAAAAAACAATAATTAAGAAAAGAAATAACAAAATTAATGCAATATTAGAACAAATAATAAACAACAAAACAATAGAAAATTAGAAAAGAGATGAAAGAAACTTAATAAAATTAGAACAAATAGAAGAATTAGAGATAGAATTAATTAAAAAACAAAGACTAAATAATAAAATTACAAATTACTTAATAGAAATTTTAGCAAAAACAAAAAAGAAATACATATTTTATACAGATAAAGCATTATATAAAAAGAATATAAAAAATAGTATAAAAAAAATAAATATCAGTTGAGTACAATTAAAAGATAAAAGAAACTGACCAAAAAAGAAAATAATATTAGAACTTAAAGAATAATCTTTAGCAATAACAACAAAATTAGCAACAATATAGTTAGCAATTTTAATAATACTAGAAGAAAAAAGTATAAAAGTATATATAGATAGCATTGCTGCATTAAAAAATATTAACAGAACAACTCAAAACATAGAAGACCAAAAAATTTTAAAAAATAAAATATAATATAAATAATAAATAATAAATATTGCAGATTTAATTAAAAATAAGAATATTAAAATAAAAATAATTAAAATAAAGTTATAATAAAGACAAGTAGAATAACAATGCAGATTTACTTACAAAGAAAGAAGCAAGTAGTAGAAAAATAATCTATACAGAAAATATCAAGTATGATAAAATAGAGTACTATTTAGAATAAGAAAACAAAAAAATTAATATATCAATAAGACTTTAGTATAAAATAATTATAAATGCTATAATTAAAACCAGTTGAAGAGAAACAAACCTAATCAGAATACTAGAGCCAAAAACTAAATAAATACTAAACAACTGGTTAAGTTTTTAAAAAAAAATAAATAGAACAAAAGAAGTATACTGTATATTAAAAAGCTTAATACAAGAAGAGCTACGCTAATTAAGTACATAATGAACAATTTGCTAATATTAAAAAAACTAAATAAAAAAAATTAAAAATATATGCAATAACAGACTATCAGATTTGTCAATATAGTAAAAAAAAAATCCAAACATATATAACAAGTTGCAACAAACAAAGAAATCTGTAAAAGCAAATTCAAAAAGTGTTAGTAGCAATAGTATGAAATAAACTTAAAGAAAAAAAAAATAGAATTTTGCTACAAGTATTATATAAAACATTTTTTGAAAAAACAAAAAAAAAGAAAATTAAGAACAAAAAAGCACCAATAAAAAAACTTACTATATTAAAAGTTAAAAAAAGCTTAAACAGCTGTTAAACAAAAATACAACACAAAAATGTATACTGTAAATATAGTAACAAGAATAGTATAGAACATCTTCTATAACCAAGTATAGATTTGGAATGTTGCTATAGTTTAAAAATATAAGATACTCTAAAGACTTTCCCATGTGTCTAGAGAGTTCAATATAAAAAAATATAAGAATAAAAAAAAAAGCTTTAATATAACAAATAAAATAAAGAAAGATATTTAAGAAAAAAAAAAATAAAAAAAAAGTAAGATATTAAAAAAAACAAAAAATAAAAAAAAATAAAAAAAATAAATTAAGTAAAAAAGCTTTGAAAACAATTGATATGCTTATTAGAGAAAAGAGAAGACCTTTTTGATATGACTTTAAGTAGTTAGATAAGCAGTTTATTTTGAACTAAAATAGTATAACAAATTGCATTTAGGTATTATTAGAGTGACTAAGTGATGCTAAATTTATGTATTAGAAAATTTTATATAATTTTTTTTTTTAGTATTAAGATGGTCTTTTTAGTCTTTTAACTTTATTAATACTTTTTGAGTAATATAGTTCTATAGAAACTACTACAGAAAAAGTGTACAATTAGCTATATATATAACTTTTCTATATTATTTATTTAAGAAGAGTTCTTTACTAGTTGCTATATCTAACACCTTTGCTTGAATGTTCAATTTAAACCTTCTAAATCTATAATCTATACCAATTTTACTAAGTTATTTTGAATTTTCATCTTAACTTTAGAACTAATTTATCTTTAAAATAAATCTTTTGGAGCCTTCTGTATTTATATTTACAGCTGATTTAGACTTATTATAGTTGAACTAATACTTGCAGTTAGAGCTAATTATTAAATTGCTATATCTTTATAAAGTTCATATAATCTTAGTATCTACTTTTACAACCTTACCAGTGCCTTATCTATTATTGCAAGTTCTCTTATACTACTAATTCAGTAAACTCTGCATGATGTAACTTTATGTTCAAATTAACTAATAACTATATTAGTAAATATTTTTTTACCTAAGATCTTTGTTTATACAAGTTATTTGTTTTAAATTTCTTTTTCTGGTTCAAGATTTTCAAAAGTAATATTATCAAAGATTGTATTATTTCTTTACTTAGAATTTTAAATAAAACTTCTTATAAAGTATATACTTTTTGAATTTATTTGTGTAATATTATATATTTCTAAAGTTAGTCTTAGTATAACCAGAATTACAGAGTTACAACCCCAGATACCTTGTTCAAGTTGCCAAAATAAAACCATTTTTCAAAATTCTGCTACCAGTAAAATTTGAACTTTGAACCTATTGTTTAAAAAATAACAACCCAATCACTATACTAAGATTGTTATCTTTTAATTTTATATAATTATATATATATAGTTTTAAAAATCTTAATACTATAAAGTAAAAAATAATAATTCTAATATAGTAGTTAGGTTATTATTCTTTAAGTATTAGGTTTAATGTTCAAATTTTATTTATAATAAAATTTAAAAATTGATCTGTATTATAATAACTGTTTTCTGTCAATCAGTTAGCCTTATATAGCTGTAATTTAGATATGCCAAGTTAGGTTCTATTATTAGAAGCTTAGAATATTTATATAAAATATAATGTTGTATATATATAGAGAAATATTTTAACTAGTATTATATAAGTTTTTAGTACAAACTTATAATAAAACTATCAAATATAAAAAACTAAAAAACTGATAAGCCAAAAACCTACTTGAAAATTTTTGAGTAAAAGATAGCATGAAATTTTAACAATATTATCAGACTGGTTAAAATCTATAAACTACTTTCAAAAAAATGAATTAAATAAAATAAACACAAAAATATATATAAAAGAGCATATAACCAACTAGGCTATCAGATTTGTTAAAAAAAAAGAATATAGAAGTAAATTTTACCAAACTATCTAGATTAGTAGTCTGACTAAAGTTTGTTAGTTTTAAGTAGCAATTAGTAAAGAATAATAAAAAAGATGTTAGAAAGATAAGTACTAGGTTTTAGTAAACTTTACAAGAATAGGAATAGTATAATGTAGTAGTTAAACAGATAACTCATGCAATTATAAGTATTAGATAACTATAGCATATTGCATAAAACTAGGTTAGTTGTATATAAAACATAGCAGGCTTTAGTAAGTCTTCTGTTAAAGATAAAGTAATTCTAAAAATACTGATAAGTATTAAAAACTTGAATAAATAGTACTCTAAGATAGTTCTATAATACAAAAAAATTGTATATGCAGAAGGTTTAAATAGATAAAACCTGTAATTGGCTTGCCAGTATGGCATCTAGTATAGAACTTATATAGTAATGTATAAGCAAACTACTTAAATTAGACACTAAAAATATACAAATAATCTTTAATATAAAAGAGCCTCTAAAGGCATTTGTGTTTTACAAAATTGAATAAAAAGTTGTTTTTTAAAAATAAAGACTTTAACTTAAAAAAAAATTTTAATAAAGTATTAACATAACTGTTTAAGATAAAAAAACCTTGTTATCCTTAAACTGTAAACTATTTCCAGACAAATTTGTCTGAAAAATTAACAAAAATATACTTATGATCTATATTTTTTAAATTTTAAAATATTTAAATGAAATTT
>CAJVQA010010780.1:0-11170 GCA_910591915.1 Cetraspora pellucida | reverse complement strand
TTATTTATTATAAGCTTTTCAGCTTAGCATTTAATATAATACTTATTTAATGTTATTTTATAGTATTAATATTAATTGTTTAGTTATTGATTGAATTATTTGTAACATTATACTGTATTATTTATTTAATTTAATTATATTAGCTTTTTAATGAGTATTATCTTTAACACGGTATAAATCAGTCCCATCTTATAACTTCTACTGTATATATATTTTGCTTTCTACAAATTTATACATACTCTAAATATGTATTTTATTTTTGTTATCTACTGTCCCAAGAAGGTCTATTTAGGAGAAAATATAGAATTACACAAGTATTAAAATTACTTAAAATCTATTATTGCAAATTTATTTTTAAGTTGTAATTTTATTTTTACTGTCTAATTGTTTGTAATACTTTGTAAAATAATAGATTCTATTTTATCAAATTTGTGATTTTGGTTAATAATTATTTTTAAAGTTGATTATGATGAATTTTAAAGCAGAATTTATTATTTTGTATGCTGAGCTAATGTTTTAGCTGTAATAGTTATGTAAAATAATACTTATAATAGAAATTATAATGTATTGCAAGTCAAATTTTTTGACCAATCAAATTTAATATATTTAGGGGTCCAGGTTAATAACCTAGACCAGGAGTCCAGATTAAAGGCCTTTCCAAATTTAAGTGCAGTTGCCATATGACTTTTAAAAATTGTCATATCAAAGTCTGAGTCACATAATATGTTAATTTTGATAGAGATAGGATCAAGTTTTACCTAGTTTTGCTCAGTTTTGGATATTTCATCCAGTTTCAGAAGTTTTGCCTGACTGAAAGTTTTGGTTCACTAATTATACCAGATTTGCTTTTCTATATAACTGCATACATATGCATAGTATATAAATAAAAATTTTTTTAATTTATTTAATTAAAACACTAGTATGTAAACTGTCACTTACACTGATGAGCTATAAATATGATAGATTTTACTATATATATAAGAATCTATCACTATATATAGTATGAGAGTTTATCATAAAACAGCAGGTTATATGATAAGAAATGCATATCATATATAAATATGTTATGCAGAATTATTTAGTCATGATATTATTTATAGTTTTATTAGAAATCGGAAAATGTGTACTATACCTAGGAATGAATAACTTACATAAGTTATTTTAACTGACATAAGTTTTATAACTTTGTAAGTTATAATTTTTTTTTAAAAAAAGATAAACGCAATTAATAACTGTAACAGTAATTAGAGTTGAAAATTATCTTTCTGATCTTATAATCTGATCACATTAATTATTATGTGTCTTATTTCAACATTCAGAGAAGCTAAAATTGAGAAATATAAAATTTTTCATTTTTTTTTTATTATTTGCAAAACTCAAGATTAACCTTTGTTAGCTTTTATTTATTTATTGTTTTTAATTTTATTTTTTTGAGCAACTGCATTATGTGTTATTATTTTGCCACCAAGAATAAAAAAAAGATGCCAGCCAACTTTATTATAATCTTAGCTAGTTTTAATATTATATATTTGTAAGTTATATAACTTACTAGATTTTCAAAGTGCCATACTGAAAATGAGGTGCTAAGTTATATGATTTCTGACACTCTGAATGATCACCCACCAATCAAAATCCAGGTATAGTGTAATATGAAATTTTATGAAAACAATTTTCTTGCAAAATTTTACTATATATGATTTCCTAACTCTAAATATCTGTTTTTTTTTTTATTTATATGTTGTCTTTGATTGTTTTGATTTTAGATATCAGGCTGGATATAGGAAAATAAAGAACTCTTTCCGTAGATCACTTATACCAAAACTACAAAAAAACATTTGATTATTTCTCAACATTCTACTAAGTAAACCTTACTTGACCTCTTAAGTAACGTTGTTCAGCACACTTTTCCCTTCTAGGCGGTTGTGTTTTATTCCCCAATAAAACTTGGTTGCTGAGAAAAGTTCCAAAAACACAGTTTTTGGTTTTTGTCCATTTACACATAATTTTACTAATTAAATATATCTTTTTACCTATTCAAAAGATGTTCAGCTCACTGAGACCAACATTTTGATATATAATTTGTTAAAACCGGATCAAAACTCACTGCGATACAAGCATAAAGCGAAAACAAAAACTTGCTCTTTGTAGGTTTTTTCACTGGCAATTTTAGGATAACTTACTGGGTTGCCCCGGAAATTTCACTTTTCTGAGATCCATTAGAATTTCCTAAACATCCAATCAGCTTATCTGTAGCCTAAACTCTTTTCCAAACTTTCCTAACTAGTCTAGAAATCCTTAAATGAACCAAATTTTTCCAAAAAACCTACTTAATAATCTATTTTTAGATCAAGATTCCAACCCCTGTAACTACTGCACCTGATATCATTGACCTTGACTATTTCTACCAGAAGTGTTCCAAAAGCTTCAGAATTGGTATTCATGAGGATGCACTAACTTCATCTTATCCTATTTTTGCCAACAAACAACCTAAAAATTGCAATATTACTGAACTTAGAGAAAGTACCAAATGCAGTCATTACTTTAAAGCACCTGAATCCAGCTTAGTAGTTACATGCTTTTGTAGCAAATACCATACACACTTTATCTCAACCACTAACCAAACTTACAAATAACACGAAACCACAAATGTTATCAAAAAACTTAGAGATTAAAAAACTTTAGCAAACATAATTGCAAATTCTACTAAATTTGTTCTACCATCACCTACAGCATCACCCTCATCTAATATACATAACCACTTCTGCACTAAATGTAACCTACCCATTGCCTGTAAAGAAATGAATAATCAACATTATCTGGCAACTGATGCTACTTTATAATGACAAACCTTACTACAAAACCTATACTAGTATACAACAATTCGCTCAACAGTCAAGCTCTTCCTCTACTTTCATTCAAAAACTCCAACAAACAATTAGTTCTTACAATCCACTTGCATCCAAACTTACCTTTACAACTTTACCTAACAACAACAGTAACACTACAAATGATATGAATCTCGACAATAACACTACCAATAACAATAACAACCAACAATATCAACAACAATACTAACAACCATTATACCAAAATCCACCTCACTCTAATGAACAACAGCAACAACAGGAACAAACAAGTAAACAACAATAACAGCCAACACAAACCAATACTACTAACAACCAACAAAAAGTTAAAGCCAATCCAACATTTGACTGGCTTACCAATTTTCCAATTTCCAAAGATATGAAGGATAAATCACAACTTCAAATTGAATTTTCAAGAAAATTTTTTAACTTTCTTAAATCTTATCTACATGATTTTTATCCAGGCAAGGAAATCAAACCAGAAACTCCTAAGCAAAAGGACTTTAAAGCTAGTTTTTATCAAATCATTCGCAAAATGGCTGGAGACAGATCTGAATTTCTTATTGAGTTTATTTAAAAAACTAATTCCAATACAGACAAAGCAATTATTATTCCTTTCAATATACTTGAAGAAATTCTCAAAAAACTCATCCTGGCATTCACTACAATTCTCTTTACAAAACTCAACTATTCCAAAATCTTTGCCTTCTCAGCTACCATTTTCTCATATACCAACCAAAACTGCATTCAACTTTGTATCAATCTGGCTTGCATTTACTTATATCTTTCAAACAACTACCAAGCAATTGATTACATTAAATTTGCTGAAGACTTCCAACTTCGATCTAAAAGATTTAACATTATATCAAAAGTATCTGATTATAACAAAGAAAAGCAATATGTTATAATTAAATCTGATAACAAATTTAATATCTATTTTGATTTTAATATTCCAAAAACATTATTCTACTAAAAACTAAACATTCTATCATTTGCAAATTCTTTAGATTATTTAAAATAATGGTTTAAACAATTTTTTCTAACATACAACTGACAATTTATTCAAACATTAGATAAAACCAAAGTATTTAACTTCTTAAAATACCAAATTCGACAGAAATTTTTCTTTATCTTAAAGAAATCTTATCTACTGAAATACAATTTCAACAACCTTACAATTTACAAGAACATCGAAATGAAACAATAAAATCAGCTAACTTTTATATTCTTACTTGTACAGATAAAACTTGCCTCTACTTAGAAAAAACAGAATCCAAAAACAAAAAAAAAGAATCAGAAAATACAAATCCACCTACTACAACTTCCAACCTCCAATTTCAATATAACTTCTCACAATTACTAAATGATATTTTTAAAAAATCATATGTAAACTTTCCAAAACAAGAAAATGAAGTTTGAAAACAACCTGAAATTGACCTATCTATATTTTACAAAAACAGCAAACATGAAGCATTCTTTAACAAACAAATTCCTACATCTTTTCTTGATAAGCTTGCAACAGAAATAGAAAAATCTGCTTGCAAAATTAACAATGTTTTAACCAACCCCAAACATCCAGATACTACTTTTATTTATATCTTAATTTATATTAAAACATTGCAGCATAAAAGCACCATATTGACCAACTTGATAAACAAAAAGCAATAGAACTTATTACCTCCAAACCTACTAGTATTGAACTATTGAAAAGAGTTTTGACATTCTTTAACTCTCTTGACAAAGCTCTAAGATACCCACAAATCAATACTTATTACTCAGAAACTGCCTATTCAAAGACAAAAAAAATATTATAAGACAAATTTAAAATATCATACTCAATATCTTCCTTAATTGAAGAATCTCTTTTCCTTAAGGAAACCCTTTTTCAATAAATCTGTCTTCTACAATTCCTATAGATGCAGACGCCACTTTGCCAAAAGATACACTCTTAGTAGTTAGCAAGAAAAATGATGTAAGTAGGCAGGCAATAAAGGCTAGGCTATTTATGTGAAGAACCAAGTTAATGATGATTAGACCCATCATACAGAGCAGACTATGGTACTCTCTACAGCTGTTCAAGCCAAGCTTTAAGTAGTAAATGACTCTGTAGAAGACAATTCAACCTCTTATGTTCCTGTTTTCAACACTTTACCCCTTGCAGGAACAAATACATGTTATAACAAATTTTTATTACCAGTGTTGTCATGTCTACTATGTCCAAGATTTTTTTTGACCATGTTCAATGTCCAAACATCCAAATATCCAAGAATGTCCACAGCATATACAAGCTTTAAAAATTAATATATTAATTTAAAAAATAAATGATTATATATTTTTATAGTACTGAATATTTTTATTTAAAAAGTTAAAATAGGTTAACTTAATAAAATTTTGAGTAAATTTAATTTATTTATTTGTTCAAAAATGTTCAAAAGTGTCCAAACTCATGTCCACAACTGTCCTGTGACAACACTGCCTATTACTATATAATCTATCTATCATATACCACTATATAACATTTGGAGAATTTCTATCTTATCTCTAAAAACATTCCTTCAAACATATCCTTAATATATTTATTAATTATAACAAAACTGAGCTACATATATACACTGACCCTTCAAATCCTATTCTGCCTGAACATCACCTCATTCAACCTTTTCAGTATGAACTATACAAGCACTTACCTTTATTAACAACATCAAACAATACTTCACCTAACATCTACCCATCTTCACTTGATCAACTGTTTCTTGCTAACTCATTCTCAGCATCTCTATCTACTAACTTACCATCTACCTTTGCATCTAATCATACAGCTTCCTGGTCAAAGACATCTCTGAATCTATATTCTCTAACCAAATAGTCAAAATACCTACATCTAATCTATACAAACCACTTTATCTGTCAATATGTACACATAATATACAAGAATATAATGACAACTTAAAACAACAAACATGGAAGGATTACTGCCTATCTTATAATATAAACATTGCTAGCATTATAGAAACTAAAATCACACAGAACAATGCATATGTTAAATTTTTTAGATCTCAACACTTTACTTATTATTGGTCATGTACTGATAATTGTAAAGCCAGAATAGCAATTATGATTCAAAAACACCTTAAATCACATGTTCATAAAACACTTAACTTTCCTGGATATGCTATTGCAATAGACCTTTTTTTTAAACATGACTTTAAGTTCTATATTATATTAGTCTATCTTTCTTATGATGATCTTCAACTTAGACTTCTTATTTAGAACAATATTATACAATGGATCCAAGAAGCAAATACAAACAATATACAACCAATTGTTATAGTTGACTTCAATATCTCTAACAACTCACAATCATCCTCTATCAAACTTAAACTTATTCATTTCTTCTAACACAATAAAATATATGATTTAGCAAAACATATAATATCTCTAACTTCTACATGACATAATAGCAGATATAGCAGTTGCATTAACTATATTTGGGCTAACTATACAATTATCCAATATCTAACCTTCTACAATACAGATGATGTTAACCAATGTACTCTTAGTGATCATAATATACTGATATTATCCTGGGAATTTTTTTATGCCATTACTAAGAAACAATGATCAGCAACCAAAACTAAGCATAGAATATTTGCCTATAAACAAATGAACCAAGACCTTTGGCAAAACTTTACTAACCAAGTTATATTTAATCTTCAAAATAACAATGTCTTCTCTACAACTAATACTACAGAATTACTTGAAGCCACCTGGCACAAAATTTAAACTAGTATTATTTTAGCTGCTCTTTAACATATTCTAAACAAAAAATTTACTGTCCGTAATTTCCAACACATTTTTTTTTCTAAGGCATCCAACTTATACTTAGGACTCAAAAAATTAGGCAATATTATAAGACAAGTTAAAGTAGCATTTCGTAATCATACCTTTGTGCCTATATTTCAAAATTAAAACATTAGTCAACTCAATTTTCTTTATTATCTCAATATACTTATACTGTCTCAAGATCTAAACCTTCTATCTGACTAGATAACTGCAACCAATACAGAGTGAAAAACACTCTATCATGCATGCAATTTAGAAAATGTCAAAAACATAAGAGAACAAATTAATAATAACATAGCCAAAAGATGCATTAAACTCCAAAATAGTCCAACATCAATAATCAACAGTATACTTAATTGACACAAAGATTCTGTTAAGTTTGACAATATTAAAAAATCAAACAACATTATCACTAAACCATTACTTATCAAACAACACATCCAACAACATTTTGATGACTGAACAGCTTCCAAAAACATCTAATCACAATTATTCAACACAATGTGGCAACAAAAATATCAATCTAAACCAAACATTGATTCTACATAGTATCAACCAGCACTTAAAAAATTCTCTTTTATAGAAGTTCTTGAAGTTATTAATCAACTTCCTAATAACAAAGCATATAGACCATTTAGGCATTAGCTATGAGATAATTAAATATACTAAAACAGTTTTTCTTAATACAATCACAGTCCTGCTTAACCACTGTCTCACATTTGGTCAAATTCTAAATCAATAAAAAAAAGAAAGAATCTTTCTTATCTCTAAAAACCTATTTTTGATGACAACTTAACTAATACCAGACCTATTAGTTTACTTGAATACATCAAAAAACTCTATACCAAACTTCATACCAACAGACTTAATTACATCTTTACCTATCATAAAATTTTGTAACCTTTTAACTATATAGCTCTACCTGGTAACAGTACAGTTATCTCTATCTATATACTTAATAACATTATTGAAGAAGCTTTCTGTAACTTCAAACAACTTTGGCTCTTATCTCAGATATGAGCAAAGCTTATGATTTTGTAGATTTTACACTTTTCACCAAATCTTTATTACACCTAAACATGTCATCTAACTTTATCAATATTCTTACTAATTTGCTTACCAATTGACAGAACTGAGTTATTACAAACTTAGGTCTTACTAACTTTTACAATGTTAAAAATAGTATTGACCAAGGAGAAACTATAACTCTATTATTCTGAAGAATTTATTATGACCTGCTTATAAACAAAATAGCTTCAAACTTTTTAGAATACACTTTGGCCACAAAGTGAAATACTAGTCTGCTTTGACCAAAACCTTAACAACTTCAAACTTCAGTATCTGTATTAGCATATATGGATAACACACTTTGAATAGCAAATATAAAGAAGAATTACAATCAATTATTGCTACAGCTACATTTTTTTATCATATGGCTGACATTCAAATTAACTTAGCTAAATCAATTCTTATATCAAACATATTATTTATAGCTCATATCCACTTTTTTAGCTCATTGCTTACACCAATTTCTGCAAACCAATCATTCAAATTTTTAGGATGTTGGTTCACTCTTAATAACTCATATACAAAACAAAGCCAACTAATTTATAATGAAGCAATCCAACTCATCAATGTCACTGACACAAAAAGAATTACAGACAAACAAGCCATCTATATTACTAATATTATAATCATTCCTAGCATCGAATACAGATTACATAATATCATTCTCAAATACTCTACTTGTGATAGTATTTTATACAAATACCTTACCATGATTAAACATAAAGCTAAACTTTCTTGTACCAGCCCCAATAGCACTATACTTAATTCTCATATATATAATGTATATAATATTTGGAATATCCAATTACAACATCATATATTCTGCTTTTAACAAAGAATTAACAACTCTAAGATTCTAGAGATTTCTATTAAAATTTGACTACAGCAACTTCAAAACAACCTTTGGTCTGCTACTAATATTCTACAACATAACCAATCACTTATAAACAGACCTAACAAACTTATACTTAACTTTAAAATCATACAACTTCTACAACACCTTGGTATATCAATTTTAGCTAACTCTAGTATTTTGTGGCCTAATACTTTTCATGATAGATATCAACTACTAGAACTGATACTTAGTCAACATTCCAAATACTATACTTTCAAAAAACAACTTCGAAAAAACAATATACTTTATTTAGAGCAATTATGTATAGCAGACAATAATATATTACTTAAATATCATTATCTTTCACCAAGACTTCACAACCTAACAAAAGGAAGGCAACCTCTTTGGTTTACCTACCTAAAAGATACAATTTTATCTAACAGATTACATCACCAAATTCTTCCCTATTTTTAATCTCTAGGAATTAATGCTTTTGCATATAATGCCTTACCAATTAAGAAAAAACTTAAATCTTGGCTACTTACCTACAATAATAATAATAAAAAGATCATTATTATCAAAATTTGCAAACACAAACCAGTTCTCTATTCACATTGGAATATGCACATTAACTTAGAACATAATCACTATTATTCTCTTCCAAAGCTAAACTGTACATCATGTACTAGATGCCATCTTAACTCAAACAGAGTTAAGCAAACATGCACAATCAATATTTCAGCAACTATTTGTACTAGTTTTCTAGAAAGAAAAACTTCCAAACTTAAACTTAATTTAACTACCTAGATCTTCTTTATTCAACAGCAATTAAACATCTTTTAAGAATTCTATACAATTATTCTATTATCAATATATCAAATTCTACTATCACAAAAATCTTTAAACTTAATGACTGTTCAAACAAACTTAAAGAAATTTTTCAAAACAATATGTCATATAAGGAATTTACTTTTTATATTAATGAATCAGTATCTAATATTAAAACTGAACAAAGCTCAATGGGCATTAGATAGGTCCAAATTAATAGTAACAACCAAATCCTCTATAAATTTTCAACTAAAATTTATCTTTGGCCATTTGCTTATAAGGCAGAGCTCTTTTCTATCTTATTGCAATCTTAACAGTATCTTGTAATGCAATACTTCAAATTTATACTGACTCACAATCAGTTATATCTAAGTATTACAAACTCTCTATACAACTCAATAACCTTAACAAACTCTTTAAATTCAATATATAACCTTTATGGCATATACTTCTTAATATTATTAAATCTTTCAATTTAAATATCAACTTTCACAAAGTTCAAGCTTATACAGATAATACTTTCAATAACATGGCCAACTCTTTAGCAAAACAACATATCTTTTCTTTGCCTTTAAACTTTCAATATACAAACATTTACAACCTTTTTTATATTCTGCAATAGAAACAAAATTCTGTTAAGCTTTCTACTCGATACTTTATCAAAAATATTTGCAAAGCTTACATATTGGCAATGTGATCATTACAAAAATAACAATGAATGGTCCCATATTAGTCACTACATAGACTGGCAATCAACATGACTATACCTTAATCATAACCAAAAACCCTCATCTAACTTTACTAGTTTCAAACTTAATTAATCAAAAACCTTTAAAATTAAAATTCTGCTAAACAAATTACAAATATACTTCTCTTTTAACAATATATATTCAACTATCTTTACAAATACTAACTGTTTCAGATGCAATCTTCCTGACTCTCACTCATACTGGCTAACCTGTCTCAACTCTTTTCTTATTACAAACATTATTAATTTATCAATTTAGTGAATTTTATCTAAAGCTGATCTTAATTTATCCATAGGCCAGCTTTATAAACTTATTCAAAAAATTCAAAAACATCCTTCATTTAACCAAATACTATTTTAAGCAAACTCTTTTTATCTTGATCTTACTCTTAAAGGCCTTATATCTAAAGCCTTAATTGAAACAATTCATAATTACAATATACTAACTAAGATAGTTTCACAAATTATTATTCAAATACTTCTTTATATTAATGATCAAATTTATAACCAAATATGGAAACCATACTACATCGACTTTTTTAACTGGAAAAAGAATAACAATATTACATCTCTTCAAGCTCATAATATTCACAATACTTCACAACAAATACAACAAACTAAACATTACAAAAGATCTTATACAAACTATATATACTCATGTTTATATGAAATAATAAATCAATTACATTTATATTCTAATACTTGTCTACCGATTGAATAGGCTATTAGAAAAATCAATATATGGTCAACACTTTGAATTAATCATAGCACATCTTATAATCATATTCTACATTACAAATCTAAATAGGCCTTGACCACTATAGTTAGTTTAGATCACAGATAAAGTTATCTGAGCTTTAATTCTTGCATGTAGTTTTTATTTTGTATTTTACAATCTTAGTATATCTTTTTTTTTTTTTTTTGGTGTTAAGGTGAGGCCTTGCTTATATCTTTATTAGTAATTTTAGTTGTACATATTAATAT
>CAJVQA010010779.1:0-11170 GCA_910591915.1 Cetraspora pellucida | reverse complement strand
TGTAAAACTAAGAATATTATCCACTTTGGAGCCAGAGTCTTCAATCTACTTTTGGTGCCAACTTGGTCCAGGTGATTGTTGGAAAGAGTTTGTTATAGTTGATCATAATTATAAGAATTTATTAAATGAATTTTTTGCAAATATAATAATATTATTATTAACTTGCTCTATTATTAGCAATAATAGTATAGTTGGTATAGATGTCCTTTTTGGAATAAAGAATAACACATTTAGCACTATTCTGGTCTTATCTAGCATGACCTGAGTTCTGAATAAGGTCAGCTATTAGTAAGAGTATTAAATATTATTATTTTTTAGAATCTTTTATTTAGTATATAATAAATATATGCATACTTACTTATATTTATTGAAAAATTATAATTTATTACAAGATAGATGTCAGACATATCTATATCTAGTCCAAAGACTGATATGCAATTATAACACTTATTTTTAAATTTTTTTTTTATTCTTTGATAGTTATGTCAAAACTCAAATACAAAATTTTACTATTTGAAATATTAACTATTTCTAGTAATTCACATTTTGAAATTGCAAGTCTGACATCACCTAAGTACAGAAACTGCACTTAAATATGACTTATAATACTAGTTTATGCCTAAACTAGAAAACCTTGTCAGCTCTGTCATGAACTGAACCAAAATAGATTTGTTCCATTCTGCACTAGTTCATCCATCCCTTTATTAAATAGCTAAACATATTCTGCTTCTTTCTCTTTATCTTTATCATTATCAGCTTTCATCTTACTTGTTATATTTCTCTTGTCATTTTTTCTATTTTTGATTCTTTTTGAACTATAGCTTTTATCTTCATCTTTTTTTAATCTGCATCACTTCACCTTAGAGGTTATTCTATTCTTATCTTCTTATTTGGCTACTGTTTTGTATCTTCTTCATCATATTTCTTCTCTAAATATTTCTTCAACAATTTTGATTTATAGTTTTACAGAATGTTTTGTATATCTTCATAATATTTGCTTCGCATATAATTCCTTAAATATATTTTCTATTGCTAAGCCACATATACATGACTCACAATGCTTAATCTTATCTGTTACAGTTCTTCCAACAAGTATTTTGTTTAACTCAAATTTCATAATCTTGCTTTTATTTACTTTATCAAGCTTTTTCTATACAACTAGCATGCCAACTCTTTAATATTGTTCTAATACTTACTGTATTCTTCATATATAAGTAAATGTATCAATGTCTCTTATTCCTTATAGCATTCTTTACATTCATCTAACTCGTATATGTTTGGTATTCTTTTTTTTAGTATCTCAAGAACTGGTAAACTATTGTATATACATTTAACTCTAAATGCTATTTTCTTACTCGCCTCTAGTAATTTATATTTGACTTCTATTAAACTTCTGTTTTCTTTTCACAATGCTTTTCAATTTCTTTGAACTTCAGCATTTGGTTCAAGTTCTCTAACTGCCTTTAAGTACTGCCATTTAGCACCATTCATCATGTTCATTAGTGTTTTTACAAACTTTTTAGTAGGTATTTCTACTACTGAATCTTTCTAGTATAGTATACATGAAAATCAGCAGTTTCTTTTAAGTTTCAGGTCTGAGCATTCATCTAACAATATGCCTTCTTTCATGAGTTTGTCAGCTCTTTTATTCTATACTACTCTACTATATGTTTTAATCTTGACTAGTACTAATTTAATATTTTTTGACTTGTATATATCTTTAATCTTCATTACTAATCTGAAGTTTTTGGTTTTGCTTTATGCTTTAATATTAAATATAGGCTTCTCTCTTTTCAGGCTTGCAATTGCTGCTGAACTATCTAATTTAATTACTAATCTATTGTTATTAGTTACAACTAAAACTATCATTAATACTGCTACTAACTCTGCTTTTATTAATGATTCCATTTTTCTAATCTAATTTTACTCTTCATTATAACTTCTTTTTTATTTTCACTAACTTGCACCCAACTTACACTTATTCTATACTCCTTTTCTTCTTTTACTAATGACCCATCTGTATAAAACTTGTATCTTATATACCTATCTATAATGTTCTTTTCTAACTGCTCTAGTAGCATACCCTCTAAACTATTATTTAGGTCTTGCATTTTCAATAAACTAATTTCATGATTATATATCATTATTTTTCCGCTTATGGCTTTTTCATTACTTATGACATCTTTTTCTATCTAATACTTATTGTACCCTCTTAGTTCTTCAAGCAAGACTGATATCTTTTGCTCATACATCTGTCTTACTCCTAGTAATACTCCTATTATTGCACTCTTCTTAACCCAATGTTGACACCTGCTTATACTACTACTATTACTCAAATTACATTTATCATATTCTACAAATACCAAGTAACTTTCTTCTTCAACTTGTGATGTGCTCTAATAATTTATCAGTACATTTTTTTTTTCTTTTTAACTACTTTGCCTACTATTGGTTCAGTGTTCTCTTTGTTTACTAACATCTATTCTCATTTTCTTTTATCTTGTAATAACTTCTTAATCTTAATTTTCATTGCCATGGTGTTCATCTCTTGTGTTTAAAACTTAGAACAGACCATTCTATTTACTTGGTCTCTTACTATCTTCTGTTCAATTTTGGTAAACCATTTTGCTTTCTATCCTTTTTGTATACTCATATATAATGCTCTAAATTTCTTTTACTGTATATGATCATTCTTTTACCTTTTTGGTCTATTAACTGCTATATAAAAAACAATCTATTCTGTATTAGCTTTTTACAAGCTATTTTAAATGTTTCATTCTCCAACAAGCTTTGTACAGTTTTATCTATACCAAAAACTTGCTAAAGAACTCTTTCTGCCTTTATCTTTAAACCTATTTCACTTGCTTATAACAATATCAAGCATACAAGATTTCTTTTCTATATCTTTCTTAGATTACTTATATATACTGTATTTATCTCTTCTGATATCAGTCCTGCTAAAGCATAACCTTGTTTCACATGTATTCTTATTATCTTACTAACTTGATCTAGCTCATTTAGTCTTTTTTGTAAAGAAATCAGCTAACTATTAAATACTTTTTGACTCAGCACTCTACATCTTTCTAAATCTTGATGTGCAATTATGCTATTTTCTACAGTTGCTGGCAGACCTAGTTTGTTTTTAATTAATCTAATTACTAGCTGATATAAGTGATTTATGCACTCTTTGAACACTTTTGTTGTTTGCAGTATGTATACCAATTTTGGTATTATGCACATATTGTTAATATATATTAGCTGACTAATAGTTAATTTCTTTGATCATAAGCTTTTCATAAATTGTTGTATAATATTTTTTACTTTTTTTTTAATTAATCTTTTATTTACTTCTATACTCAACCATACTTCTAACATTCTTGTTAGTGTATACTTTCCTTTAGTCTGTACCCAATCTGAACCTATTACTACCCATCTTTCTTCACTTCTTATACTTAGATTAATTGTCAACAACTTTGATTTAGCACTATTAATCTGGATATTATTGAACTTAAAAAATCTTTGTGAAATTTGCACAATTGCTTGCATCTCCTTTTTGCTTTTTGCTATCCAGGTTGTGTTATCAGTATAGGCTATTGTTGCTTGTCTTGTTTTTCTTTTTTTGACTCTATTTATTTGTAGATCTAGTACTTTATATGCTTTAATTTCATATCTTATATTCATTTCATCTTGAACTCTTTTTAAAAGCAGATCATAAAATATTCACTAAACTAATAGAGAAATTGTTTCTCTTTGTTCAATTCCATTACCTATAACAAATGCCTCTGTAGTTCCAAATTCTGTTATAATGCTAACTTCTCTTCTATTATACAGCTCTATTATGAATTTCACTATCTTTTCTGATAGCTTAATTCTTTGTAATGCCAAATGAAGTGACCTTATTAACACTGAATTAAATGCTTTTTTCATGTCTTGCATTAATAACCACAGCTCTTTACCACTCTCTTTAGCATCCTCTCTTAACATTTCCACTATATAAATTGCTTTTCTGTTGAGTTTTCTGATAAGCCTGCATAATTTGGATCTTTGAGAATTTTTTTTTTGCTATTGTTTTAGACATTCTTTTTGCCAACACTTTTATTAAGCATTTCCTAAATGTCTCTAGAAGTGCAATTGGCCTAATGTTACAGAGATTATAGTCTTTGTCCTCACTTTTTGGTATTAGGTATATTTGTACTACTTCTACTTATATGGTATCTTTTCAAGCTTAAGACACATATCTGCAAATTTTCTAAAAATTTCTTGTCTTGTTCTACTTGCACCTTTAATCAACCTATATCCAATATTTAAAAGACCAGAAACAGTTTAATTCTTTGTTTCTTCAATCATCTCTAGCCATTCATTGATTGATATTTCTGCCCTTAAACTCTTATACTACTCTTCTTTAACTTCTATGAATGGTTTATAAAACTCTTCTATTACTTTTTCATCATCTACTACATTTCTTTGTTTAAACTGTAAATTAAAATGTTCTTTTGTTTGCTTTAATACTGTACTTAGTTCATTATATAGGATGTGTTTTCCTTCTTTATGTTCCAATAACCAGTCAATTCTGATTTTGTTATATAGTTTGTCTAAAATACTAGTAAGCATTTTTTCTACTTTTCCATCAATTCTTTTATACTTTCTGCTTATTGCAGCATTAATTTCAGCTTTTATATGCTTCTCTTCTTCTATTTTTTCAACTAACTTTAGTGATTGCTACTGCCTCTTTGTCAACTGACTCTATCTTGCAAGATCTGCTGCATTACCATCTTCAATATATCTTATTTCTAAACTGTATGCTCTGTTTATCCTCTTTATTTCTGAGTTGAACTCTGCTAATTTAATTTTAAACTTCTACTTATTTATTGCTTTTTTAATTTTTCATAGCAATTTGCTAAGTGTCACAACTCCTTTATGCAGCATTGTTGCTTTTTTTTTCTTTTTAATATTATTTTTTTCTTGTATTATTTTTTTTTTAGATATGTTTTTATTGGCTATATCTTTTATTGCATTAAATATTATGTTTCAAGCTTTATCTATATCAGAGGTATATCTTACTTTTTCAAGTACCTTGAACTTCTTATTCTTCAACAGATAATACTCTAGATCTGTTTGATAATCTTCCTAATTTTTTTTCATTGCCTTATTAAATAGATAGATTGTTCTTGTTATATCTTTTTTTTTATACTTGCTATGCTTCATATTTTAACTAAATGCTTGAAGAATAACAATGCATAAGCAATATTATGATCACTGGCTGTTATAAACTCTGCATTAATAATTTCTGCTTGCTCTACACCTGGCTGTAGATCTTCTAAAACCCATATTTGGTCTATCTTTGTTTGTACATCTTGTCTTGACTATATGTAACCTCTTAGCTCTAGATTACATATTTTATATGTATCACCAAACCTCTAGTTTAATAACCATCTGTGTAATGAAAAGGTCTTAAAGTTACTGCTACTACTACTACTTAATTTGTCTAACTTACTACTAACTATATAATTAAAATCACCTATAACTATAAACTACAAGTTGTATATTCTTTCTATGTATATCCTGACTATTACTTGTTGTAATTTCTTGGTTGTGTTTTTGTTATTTGAAGGAATATATACTACTATTATCATAATTTCTACTTGACTGAAGTAGAACCTTGCTCTAACCAAATACTTTTCAAATCTATAGACTTCTCCTATATGTTTCTCCTATTCTTGGTTTACTAATAACCCAACACCTGATTCTTTCTTTTTTGTAACTACCTCTTATGTTCATAATCCTTTAAAATACCTATCTTCTAAACTAAACCTAAGATCTTTACTATTACAGTTTGTTTCTACAAATTCTAAAACCTCAACTTTCTCTTCTTTTGACTACTCAACTATTGCTTTAAGCTTGATCTTATTGTTTTTTATCCTATTTATATTGTGATATGCTATCTTAATTCCTGTTAGCTGTTATCATTTTTGTTAAATTTATTTAACAAAGTGATTGTCTTTTTTTGAACAATACCTATAGCAACTTTCAGAAGCGATTTAGAAATATACTCCCTAATTGTCTTTCTTCTATTCCATCTAGTCTTTTTAAAATTCTGTCAAGAATATCTTGCAAATTACTTTTTGGCTTTTTAATTATAGTTACTTTTGATCAAGTATTGTTTCTATATTTCTCTTTGTTTATATTATCTCCTCCCTTCTAATTTTCTTTGTTAGTTCTACTTCTTTTTACTTCTTCTTTGACTTTTACAAACCTCTCATATAGCATATTTTGGTTTGATTGGCATTCTTTTACTTTTTTTTCTTTTTTTCTTTCAGTTTTATTAATCTTGAAAATCTTGCAATACTCTACTCTAATCTTGTATTATAGTAGTATACTTCTCTTTCTGTAACAACTCTAAGGTTTTCTTTTGTTTTAAAATACACTGATGCTGTTTTTTGCTAGTTCCTATTTCTGTTTACTGATATATAAACTGCCTTTGCATTAACTGCTTTAAGTTGTCTTAGCAACAATACTTCTATTGCTATCATTGGAATATTTCTAACTATAGCTTTATATAATGCTCTTTTTTTTAACACTTCTCTTGCAAAAGTGTTAGGAATTATTCTACAGGTTTTTTCTTCTTCAAAATGTACTGACCATATTTGATCTAGCATTGCTTTTCTTTTTTCATTTTTAAATCTGACTGAAAATATTACAGCTTTGCTGATTCTACAGTTTTTCCAATCTATAAACCTAATTCTACCATAAAATTGAAGACACTTTCTTATTCATGCTGTATGAACTTCAGCTGAAATGTCCCACATTGTATAGATACTATCTACTCTATTTCTGTTTTTGCATCTTATTAGTGGTTCTTCTATATATGTTGCTTCTTTCTCTGCATTTTCTTGCACTTGTTCTCTACTTTCAATTACTTTCTCATTTTTTTTCATCTTCTTATTACTCTCTTTTTCAGTTCTATCTAACTCTTTGTCCAACTTTATATTCTTTACTTTATCCTCAACTTGCATGCTTTCTTCTTTAATACTGTCCTTCTCTTCTTTCTTTACATTCAACTTAAATTCAGTTGTTTGTTTTTCTATAATACCATAATCTAAACAGTCACATTCTTGTTTTATTAATGCTTCTTTGTTTATCTTTGTCTCCTTTATTTGCTAATCATTACTTTTTTATAGTTTTTTATTGTCTCTTGCTTGTACATATTCATAGTAGTTATATATCTCTATTAAATTTCTAAACACACAGACTAGTACTAACTTAGTGCTGATAAGTTTGGCTAATTTTTCATTTTTTTTAAAAACTTTTGGTTTATAACTCTCTAATATTTCTTTCTATGCTTTGTCTGACTTACCAAACAAGTCTCAATATTTTTCTAGTTTATTGTACTAGCTGTTTTTTATAAATACTGATTGAACCTTCTATGTAATACTTCTTTGCATTATTTTATAACCTTCACAGATATACTAAACATGTGATTGTTTCTTAAGTTTGTGTTTATTTGTTTATCTGTATGATTATATATCTGTTTGTTTGTTTATTTCCTATTATGCTTATTGTTTACTTTGCCTTAATTTTCACATTACATATACAATCTGCAATACAGGGTTTTTGTGTTTTTCTGTTTTTTCTAAAAAAATTTCAAAAACAAGAAAATCTCAAAAGAGCTGTTTCTAGGCTGTTATACTGCTGTTCTTCTATTTTACTATTCTAACAAACTATAACTAATTTTCTATTAGCTCTCTTTTTGCTTAGTCAACTTCTGCACTTTGACTTGCCAGTTTTTGTATTTTCTATAGTTTTCTTTTTACTTCAAATTTGGTCATGAAAATCAGCAGAGAGAGTTTTTTGATAAGTATATTATAACACTTATTTTCTTTTAATTTCATCTTTTTATTACATTCTTTTTTTTATTTTCTAATAATTGTCTGTAATAAATATCTAATATTCTATTTTTTATTTTAGAATTTAGTACTTCATATATTTCTGTGCAATCTTTAATCTATGCACAATAAATTATAACATAATCAAGCTTTTCTGTATCCATTTTTATATCTATTTCTGCATCTATTTCTAGACCATTTATCAATTCTATTATTTGACCTTCTCAGGCCAAATTTGTATTCTTCATTTGAGTACTAAAAAATATAACTCTTGTCTTATGGGATTACTGCTTCTTACAAGTGTAAAATTATTTGCATCAATGTTCAAATTATTTTGCATATCTATTACTTTTTACTAGAATAAAATAACAGTTAAAGCTATTAATTTAGAGTTAGAATATAATTGTTTTAATATATCTAATTTTTTCCATTCCTCTCTAACTAGATTTTTTTTGTTAATTTTGTAATTTTTTTTATATACTATTTATTAATTCATATTTATTTTCATATCTGAAATAACAAAAATTAAAAATGCAATAGGCTTCATTAATCACAAATTGTAGCTTATTTTTTTTATCTAAGCAATTACATAAAGCTCTAACCAATTTGTTAAGCAATAACTTCTTTGAGATGATATAAAGTATATAGATAAAATCAAGGACTATTTTTTCAAAAACTTTCACTTTGTATTTAATCATCTCTTAAGATAATATCATTAAGGCTTCATATGAAATTTAGAGCTGAATAAAGTGATCCTAAAAGTATGATCAATTTAGTATATGTTGTTTATTTTTAATCTAATTATTATTATTATTATTATTATTATTATTATTATTATACTAACTATTTGACTTTGGATCAAAGATTTTAATAATGAAATAACAATTATGAGACTATCAAATAAAATAGTAGAGACTATATAGCAGAACAATTTTTCATCATCAGTTTTTAGAATTATGAGTGTATTATTTTTTTCTTCAATATAATGTTTTATTGCTTCTAGTTGTCCTAGTCTTAGACTATTATATCTGAAAATATATTCTGCAATTGTTTTTATATAATCTGTAAAATAATAATCATTAATATGAAATTTTACTTTTAAAAAAATTAGATCTAATTCATTATCTAGTGTTAGTAGCTTCAGGTTATAGTTTAAGAGCTTTTCCTTTTATCCAAATAATGTATATATAAAATGCAAAGAGCACAAGCCTCTAATATGTTTTAGAAAAACATTGCAATCAAGACACTGTATATTTATATCAAAGTCTACAATTAATGAAGTGAAAGATGGATATAATTCATTTTTTCAAATTCTTTCTTGTGTCTTTAGTTTATATAAAACCAATTCTTGACTGAAATCAAAACCTATTAGCTTAATATGCTTATTAGCATATTTTTTAGCTTATATTTTATTGTATTATTGAATTCTTTTTATATTTAATTAATTTTTTTCAAAATGCTTATTTTCTATTATACAAATATTTAGTTATTCTCTAATTCGAAAGGTTGTTCGTAATAGATTTCTTGAATTTCAGAAAGTAAATAGATATATCCATAATTATAATGTAAAATTGCCATAGTATGTCTTGCAGCAAATAATTTCTAATAAACTATTTTTTTATTAAGCTATATAAATTTTACTTGATTAAACACTTTATTTTGGGATGTTCTGTTAAATGTAACAATACTTTGATCTTTAGATAGATGTAAAGTATTTCTGAGAAAATTTCTAAATGACTTAATTTGGTTTTCTAATGAGTTGCAAAGGGTAGGATTTTGTAAAATAATTGTTGAATCATCCTTTGTCCAACATACATCTGGCCAGCATTTTGAATGATTATTTTGAAGGTGTTTATTAAGACCATCCACCTGCATTATATGTATATTAGTCTTAGAAGGTGCCAAGCTATCCCTAGCTATTCTTTAAAATGCTGCTAAATATATACAACTGCAAAACTATTTCATTATATAATCCTCAAATAACTTAAAGTTTTTGTTATTTAAAATATATATTATATATAGCAATAATAATAAATAAGTATCAAATTTATTTATTGTTTCTTTTTTAAAAAATTATTATTATACTTACTGCATATAGCATTTCTAATATTATGTGTTATATGTTTTAGATTGGCTGATATTTTTGTTACAATATGTATGTGTTAGAGAGTTTTATTAGAGTCCAAATCATCATTAATGCAGACATCCAAATGTAAATTATTTTCTTCTAATAGAATGCTAATTTTGTTTAATGGTTTAATCAAAATGGCATGCTTCATTTGTCTTAAGAATTGGTTAAAGTTTCTTTGATAAATTGTTTTTGTAAGTTCTTTTTAATTATCTGTTGTGAATTGATTTTTTTGAATTATATAAAACCTAACAATTGGCTTATAGGAATAAGCTAATAGTAAAAATGTGATTAATTACATGAAAGAGTAATATTTAAAAAAATAGGTTAACATACCAGGTGGTATTTCTTGATAGATAAATTTACCACTTGCTTGATTGGCATTCCATATATGAGATTATGAACAATCAAATCCTACAGACAAAGCATCTTTACCTTTGATTAACATATATTCAATACATTTTTGTAGAGTTTGTACTGCACTTAAATTAGTACTAACTATAAGAGAAGACAAGTATGTGCTTTGATAATTCTTATATGTATTTTTACTGATTTGACTAGTAATTCTAATCATTGCTAATGAACTTTGTATAATGTTATGAGTTATTCCTTCTGCAAGTTCTGCAGCAGCCACAGCTTTTACAAATTGAATTTCTTTTTCATTTATATGTTTAAATATAGCACTGCATTTTTTAAATTCTATTATATTTTTAACTTAAAAGCCAATTGTTGATATGTTTAATGTTTTATTTAAAAAGTTATTGCTACTACAGTTGGAACAGAGATGTATCAACACTAGTAAAAGATAATTTTTTGTGAAAAATAATATTGTAGAACTGAGCTGATTAGATTCTATTACACTATTTATTTTTTTTTCTAATAAATTTTCTTCATCTAAATTAATTTTATCAAAATCTTAATTTAATTTATTGTTCAATATATTTTTTTAAATAGGTTACTTGACAGCTAAGATTGTTGATTTTTGCTTTGTTTTCTTCATGCTTTAATATTAATACTTGAACATTTATTGAAGATAAAGTTTTATCTTTTTTTCTAAAATTATGTTATGTTTAATTGGAATACTTTTTTTTTTTTTTTTTTTTTTTAACCTTAGGCAGTTACGCTAGTACTTTATTAAGATTCTAGAAACTATAAAATT
>CAJVQA010010778.1:0-11171 GCA_910591915.1 Cetraspora pellucida | reverse complement strand
AGAAAGTATATTGCTAAAATTAATTATTAAAATTTTATTATAAAAATTAATTTTAAAAAAATTAATGCAAACAAATTAAGAGATAAAGAAGCTAGAACTAAACAATAAGATAGAAAAGCACAATTAGCCATCTTTGTGAAAAAAATTAAAAATCAAAGTAAAGTAAGATATACAAGTATGAAGAAGAATAAGTAAATTAAAATACTAATTAAGTGTTTGAGTGAAAGATTACTTCTACTAAAGATATTAGCAAAATGATATCCAAATCTTTATACAAGCCCATATTGTATTTTGTGCAATGAAAGAAAAGAAGAAGACCAAAAGCATTTAGTAATATGTAGCAATTATAAAAGAGGCTGTCAAAATATAGAAAAAACCTTAATCAACTTGGCATGATCAATGCTAATAAAAAATTATAAAAGAATTTAGATAAAAGAAAACTTAAAGAAATTATACGAAAAAGAACCAAAGAAGAAAAGAAAGAGAGTAAATATAAAATAATTAAGAAATTAATTTATAAAAAGCTACAAAAGTAATTTAAAAACTAATACAAATATTGACAAAAGCAAAAGAATTTTTGTAAATATTAGTAAACATAGTATAGAATGGCTTTTACAAGAATATATAAAAGAAATAATGTGAAGCAGTTGTTATTTAAGAGCAAGAACTAAGAATAGGCCTAAAAGAAAAGAGAAAATATGAAAACTAAGCATTTGTAGCTACAAAACATCAAAAGTGATAAGAGCAGCAAAGTCAAATAAGCAAAATCTAGCCTAAAATAAAGAAAAAATAAAGAAAAAAAAAGAAAATAGTAATAAAATATAAGAGTTATGGCTAGAGTCAGTTATAAATTTTTGTTAATAATAATGTAAGACTCTTTTTTTATAGTTTTAAAGGCTAGTTTAATATAGTTCTTGGATCTGAATAATTTCTAAACTAGTGCAGCAAACTGCCTCTGAGCACTTTTAAAATAGTCAAAGAATGTTAAACCAAAATTTAAACATAATTGTAAACTAAAATATATACCAAATATTTAATAAGGATGAATAACAAAACTGCCAAAATTATTATTATTTTTTTTAATGTTAAGGTGACCTCTTTGGTCTTTTAACTTTTATTAATCACTTATTGGTAATATAATTCTATAAACTATTACAGAAGAGAGTACAATTGACTATATGTATAACTTTTTTAAATTACCTATTTAAAGAGTTTGCCTAAAGGTTCTTCACCAATTGTTATACCTAACATCCTTGCTTAGATGTTTTACTTTAAACTTTCTAAACCTATAATCTGTATTAACTTACTAGGTTATACTCAGATGCCCAAATCATCATCCTAACCTTAGAACTAATTTATCTTTAAGGTAAACCCTTCAGAGCCTTTTGTACCTATTTTTATAGCTAACTTAAGTATTACTATAGCAGAACTAATACTTGTGTTCAGAGTTATATCATTTAATCACTATGTTCTTGTAAAGTTCAAACAGACCCTAGCATAATCCTAATATTTTATATATCTCTGCCTTTTGTTTAGCCTTTTTTACCAAACTTCCAATCAAGATAGTCTGTATAGGACTATAATCAGTCTATTAGTATATTAGATCAACCTAATATCTTTTTTCTCTAGTTTATTCTGATGGCCTGGTTGGTAGTACCTCTAAGACTTCCAACTCAGAGGTTCTTGCCTATCTGGTTACTATAACTGGGTACTACAATTTTGGTATTTATTTTTTTAGACTATCTTTTACAGTAGAGTCATTAAAGATTTGGCTACCTTTCTACTCAGGTTTTTCTAAATAGACTTCTTGTTATCTAATTTTAATAAATTTACATGGCCACAAGAACTTATTTAGTGTTTGCACTGTCTAATTTGTCAATTTGCATTTCTCTGTATAACAACACAGATGCTCTATGACCTGTCAGTCATGCTAGTGTATTACTATTATAGGTATCCTAATCTAATCATTAGTAACAGTTGCTATAATACAAATATTACATATATAATTATCTAAATTTTTGCTATTGATAAGATTTGAGCATCTAATTTACTACTTGAGAGGTTGACAACCTGACTACTTTACTAGGTCACCACACTTCTGCTACTGAATTATAAAAAAAAAATATATATTTAATTAATTTTAATAAATTTATTTTTATTAAAATTAAAAAAATCTATTCTATAATTTTTTTTTTTTTTGATGTTAAAGTGATCTCTTGGATTTTTTAACTTTATTTAGCAATAGTAAATGTGATTTAGTAAATTACTACAAGAAGAGTGTACAATTGGTTATATGTATAACTTTTTTATATTATCTATTTAAAAAGTTTACCAAAGATTTCTTATCAATTGCTATATCTAACATCTCTAATTGGATATTCTACTTTAAACTCTCTGAATCTGCAAACCTGTTAACTTCACTAAGTCATACTTGATGCCCAGATTATCATCTCAATCTTAAAACTATTTTATTCTCGAGATAAACTCTTCAGAGCCTTTTATACTCATTTTTATAGCTAATCTAAGTATTGCTATAGCAGAACTAATACTTGCAATCAGGCTTAACTATTAAACTGCTATGTCTTTATAGAGTTCACTTAGACCCCAGCATCTACTTTATAGCATAATCCTAGTATTTTAGTATATTTCTACCTTTTTATCTATCTTTTTACCAAACTCCTAATTCAGATGGCTCATATAGAACTATAACTAGTTCATCAGTATATCAAATTGGTCTGATATTCTTTTTTTAGCTTATTCTGGCAGTCTGGTTAGTAGTACTCTTAACTCAGAGCTTCTTGCCTATCTGGCTATTATAACCAAGTACTATGACCTTGGTATCTATTTTCCTGAGTTAGTCTTTACAGTAGGATTGTCAAAGATCTAGCTGATTCTTTACTTGAGTCTTTCTAAATAAACTTCTTGTTATCTAATTTCAATAAATTTATATAATTACAAAAACTTATCTAGTGTTTGCATCACCTGATTGCTGTTTTGTATTTCTTCATATAACTACAAACCTTGTCTCAAAGGACAATATTACATAACTGTTATATGAATACTCTATGACCTGCCAGTCATGCTGATGTGGCTGCTATTACAGATATCCTAATCCAATTATTAGTAACAGTTGCTATAATATAAATATTATATAGGTAATTATCCAAATTTTTCACTGTCAATAGGATTTGAACATCCAACCTATTACTTAAAAAGTTGACAATCTAACTACTTTACTAGGTCACCACATCCTTTTATAATTTTTAATTAATATTTAAAAACTATTTATTTAAGAAAATATTTTTTTATATAAAAAATTAGGATTTTTTAGTTAGACAGAATAATTTTTGATATTTTATTTCAACAAATAATTTTTTTAAAAATAAACTAAACAAAAATATTTGTTCTAATATCAGATATAGTATAAGCTTTTGATCATCATATTAAGTAATTAGTAATAATAATAATTTATTAATTATTTTGTTTAGTAATTGGTAAGAGTTCTACTATGTTAATTTTAATTTATTCAAAGGCTTGTCCTATTTAAATAAGGTAAAAAGGTTCAGTTTATCAGCCTTTTATCTCTTTTGGTATTTTTTATATATTTTAATATATTTTTATACATCTTGATATATTTGATTTCAATAATATTATTTAGTTATTTTATAATACATAGTATTTGTTCTTAAATGTTTTGCAATAAAATGTTTATGCATTATATATAGAATAAGTTTTACTTTATTTCATTTAATAATATATAAAGAGTATTAAAGATTTTTTTTGTTTTTTTTTATACAGTATCAGACAGCAAAGAATATCTAATTTTTTGACAATTGTTTAATTTTTAATAATTTTATAACAAATAATTATTTTAAAAAACCCTTTTGCAACATTATTATATATAATCTAAACTACAAATCTGTAAAACAGATTTTTAATATCTTGCTTTTTAAAAAAGTTATTAGAACTCAAAGTTTAGTAACTTTTATAATAAAATAAAAATTTGGTACAAAAAAATTAACCAATCATATTAACTATAGTCATATGCTATCAATTTTATTAATTAATACTTATTAATAAAAATTAAATAATCTGTTATACATATGCTATGCAATACTACTACATTGTATAAAAAAATACTAATACTAAATCTACAAACAGCACTTATCAACAATGCTCAACAGTTGATATTATCTAAATTCATAATCTTTAAATTTAATTCTTGCCAAAGCATATTTATAAATCTGTCTAATGCACAACAATTATATTATAATATATAGTAATTTATAAAAGTAAATCAAAATTAGATGAGAAAACATATAATCAAATAATTAATAATGAACAATATAAAAGCAAAATCATTATAATAAGAAAGTTAGTCTTTAAAAAAAAAAAAAAAATCAAATATTGACATATATATATATATAACTATAGCATGAGTTCAAGTAATTTGCATGCATATATATATGTATACTAGTGTTATTTAGTTAATATGATGTTGCATGAAGATAGAGACAAAGAATATTACATAATTTTACATTATATTGATATATATATTCTTCAATTACATATTAATTTATTAGTTGAGCACAGTATTTAAAAAATTGCATACATATTAAATTTGTTAATTGAGTGCAATATTTAAAAAATTATTAAAAAATTGTTTTTTTTTTAATACTAATACTTATAGTTGCTGTTCAAACTATTTGAAATAACCCAAACTATATAATAAGTAGTATTACATATAGTTTTAACTCAGTCTTAATCTAGCTATAACTATATATAATACTAATCATCATATAGTTTGGACTGTCCCAAATGGTTTAGATGGCAACTATACTAATACTAAATTGTATATATTATATATACTGTACACATAATTTATAAATTCTTATCACATAAATTTTATAAAGATATAGATTACATAAAAATTAAATTATTAACCATTGTCTATTAAAATAAAAATAGGCAAGCCATTGTCTATTTGATTGTTCTTCCCATATAATAGATATCTTTTTGATTCTAATCCTATTTTATAACAAATAAACTTACACATTTTGTTGTTGCAACTTTTAAGGTCTGGGGTTTTTTTTTACCATATAAGAACCTTGGTATTGTATAAGTTACAATGTAGGCTATATATAAAGGAATCTAAAAAAAAAAAAATAAAAGTAAATTTTATTTTATTATATTCATACTTTATTTGTAATGTCTATACAATTAAAAATAAGAAAGTTGCAACAGAAAAGAGCAGAAATAGCTCATTCTGCATTTGCATCTTATTCTCTTATCAATGTAAATTCAAGTGAAGAATATATTTATTTTAGTGATAAAAGTTCAAATGACAATTTCATAGAATTTGATAATTCCAATAAAACAAATTTAATAATTGAACAACTTTATTCAGCTTCAACTATGAGTTTTTTAAATAAAAAAGACATTCTGCTACCTATATTGAAAGTTTTAAATGCACTTGGCAAAAAAGAAATAAGGTATTCAGAAAAGCAACTATAAAAAGTTTAAAAATTACACAATTTTTTTTAATACTCAACTATAAGCAGCTAATAATAATAAGAATAATCAGATAGAAAGGCTATTTTTTTAAAAAAAATTAAAGTTTAATATAAGATTAATGATATTGATAATTAATAGAATGGTAATAAAGAATTAAACAAAGAATTAGGTGAAGAATCAGATGAAGAACTAGGCAAAAAACTAGGCAAAGAACTAGGCAAAGAGTTAGACAATGAATTAGATAAAGAAATAGATAAAAAAATAAAATTTACAATGCAATTGAATTTGTAGACAGTGTAATGAATGATAAAGTGCTTTTAAAAACTGAAGAGGCTTATTATTTGGCTGTTCTTTATTTTTGTTAGTTGCTTTTGCAAGATCAAAAAAAAATAAAGGCATCAGAAATTGTTGCAAACATTGTCAATAGCAGGTCATAACTTGTGCAATATGTAAGGAAATAGATAAACACTTGTATAAAAAATAAGTTAATCTAATCAGATCTTTGAGAAAGATTTCTTTTAAAAAGTCTGCTTCATGACAAGTTTGTTTTTCTTCAATTATTCTTCTATCTTTGCTCTCAAAAATTTAAAGTAAACCCTATTATGGTTAAAAATTACTTTGAACAGCAAGTCCTTTCCTAGTTGAACCTTGAATCTGTGCAATGCATTTTAGTTAGAACTGTGCATAAATAAATACACAAACTTGGTTTTTGTTTTCAACATTATCAAAAAGGTGTATATATAGACAAGCATAAATGCCTTGATGTTATTGAATATTGTTAAAGGTTTCTTCAAAAGGTTGCCTAGTTTAAACAATTTATGTCCAAATAGGTTAATCCAGATTGCAAAATAAGGACCTTTTCTGATTTAAATAATGGTAAAAGAAGCATGTATAGATAATACATGATAAAACTACCTTTTATGTTTATAATGGACTGCATTTTGTGTAAAGTCTAAAGAAAAAACAGCTATTGTAAAAAAAAGAGTTGGGTTTTGCTATGCATATAAGTAATTTCTTAAATGAAATTATAGGACTGTTTAGAGATAGCCAAGAAGAAGCATGTATAATAATAGTCTGAGACTATTTTGTAAATTTATTTTTTAAATCAATAAATATTAATTTTTTTAACTAAAATTTTTAGGTTTAGGATGCTAATTAGGATGTTTATTGGAATTCTGAAAAACTTCTCAAACAAGTAAGATGGTAATTAATATTTTTGAATGAACACATCTGAGATATATAAGTATATTTGCTTTTAACAATGCTACATCTTATAAAGCATTATCTGAAGATGCTCTTGTGGCTTTAAAAATAAAACTTGATCTAGGTAAATCAGTCTTAAAAATGCAGAAAATAATATGGAGTGGTGGTCATTAATCAATGATAATAGAAGATAATTATTTCATTTATGATAAAAAAAAATATCATGTGAATTTGCACAGACAGCCTAAAGGAATTCATTGCATTCTTGGCAAAAGAGGATTATAGCGGAATAATATAATGCTTAAGTGTCTTTCTTGTAAAAAAAAAAGACAAATCCAGATATTATTAATTGTTGTACATGCCAGTTAATGTCTAATTAATCTGACTTTCTTGAACAATGCAACCAAATTCAACAAAAAATCAAATCTTGTAGGCATAAGGTTATATTATATCCTAAGTTTCATTCTGAACTCAATTATATCAAAAAGTACTAAAAAATAACCAAGAATTATATCTAAGCTAACTGTGAATACTCACTTTCAAAGACTAGGAAATTGATTATTTAGGCTTTTGACACCATTTCTGTAAAACAAATTCACTTTTTTGTCAGACTTTTATATAGGTAAATGAATGCTTACTGATATGGGTTAACTGAAAAAGCAGTGAAACATACTATCAAAAAGAATAAAAAACATATAATGATTAGTAAAAAAGTTATGAATCAAATTAATGAATTTTTAAATTAAAAAAATAGGATTTATTTATCTATTCAGCATCTTCATAATCATATGATTTTATCTTTTTTTTTAAAAAAAAAAAATGTCTAGATTTATTTATTTTTATTTTTTTAAAAAAAAACTATTTTGACATCTTCACAATAGTAGAGTTTTATTTTTTTAAAAAAAAATATCTGTTCTGGCATCTTTATAATTATAAAGTTTTGTTTTTTTTTAAAAAAAAAAAATTTAATATTGAACAATAATATTTAAGTGATATAATTAATTAAAACTTTGTCTTATTTTAATAAAAGAACAATTAGATCTTTTGGTAATTAATTTAAAGATTAAAACACCTATTATATGATGTAAAATAGTAATATGCTAGTGCTATAATATTAGAGTTGTTAATAAAATGGCATACTTCAGAGCCACTCTAGAGTAAGCCCAACCCAAATTGAAGTGGGTTAAAGATATGTCTAAAAATCTAAAATAAAACTGAAGTGAACTGAAGCAGCTCTAAGCAAACCTGGAGTGGCTATAAAGTGAGCCCAACCCAAGCTGAAATGGGTTAAGGAGTTGCTTAACCCAACTCAACCCAACCAAACTCAACTTATTAACAACTCTATATAATATTGAATAATAGATATAACAGAATTTTCAAATAATTAAATTTAGATTGTAAATATATAGCAATGGTTATGTTTAAGATTTTAAATCTGAAAGGTGTGGCAACTTAGTGAAGTGGATAAGTTGTCAACATTCAAGTAATAGGTTGTAAGTTCAAAACCCATAGATAGCAAAAATTTGAATAATCATCTATATAATATTCATATTACAGCAACTGTTTCTAATGATTAGGTTAAGATATCTGTAATTATAGTCACATTAGCATGACTGGCAGGTCATGAAGCATCTGTATAACTGGTTATACAAAGAAATGCAAACCAGAATCAGGTAGTGCAAACTTAAAATAAGTTCTTATAGTCATGTAAATTTGTAGAAATTTGGGAACAAGAAGCCTATTTGAGAAAACCTAAATAGAGAAGTAATATAAAACTTTAATGATACTGCTATAAAGGCTAAACCTAGGAAACAGATACTAATATAAAGTACTTAGATGGGCAAAAACCTCTGGGTGAGGGTACTACTAACCAGACTACTGAAAGTCCAATCAGAAGGATCAGAGGAAAAGGATATCAGGCCAATTTGATATATTAATGAACTGATTATAGTCCTACTAGGCTATCTGAATTAGAAGTTTAAAGAAAAAGTAAGAGTATACTAAAAGTACTAGAAATATGTTGTGAAGTAAGTGCTAAGGTTTGGGTGAACTTTGCAAGAGCAAGCCTTGTTAATATTTCATAGAGTGGATAGATAGTTAACAGAAAAACTCCCAAAGCCTTATAGTTAGGTAATGTGCTCTGAAATTAGATAATGGCTTGACAGATGTACAGAAGAGAGACAAAATATTGGGTTAGATGACACTTAGATATACAGAAACCAAAGTAGTTAATTGTCTAAGTACAGTATAAGAACCAGAGTATTTAATTAAATAGTCTTATAGCAAATTATAAGTATGGCAGCTAGTATAGAACCCTTGAATGAATTACTTAAATAGGTAATCAAAAGTTATACATATGGCTAGTTGTACACTTATCCTGTACAAGTAATATATAATGTATTTACTAAAAACACAAATAAAGGCATTAGCTACTATTAATATTAGCCTTAATTAATAAAATAAAATAAAAAATAAATAAATAAATAAAAAAATTTAGATCTGAACTGTATTAAAACAGTGCATGTTATTCTATCAGAAGTTTGTTTAATTATGATTTTAGACAAAATTTTAAAATGACCAAAAATTTATAAATATACTCTAAATTTAATTCATTATATTAATTTGCTAGACATTCAAAAACACCATTCTTGACCTATTATTAGAATTTAATTGGCTAAATAGTAATTAATAAAGATGCTCAATATATTAGCTAACTTTGATAAATCATAAAAACACTTCAAACATTAGCAGTAATATAGTAAATAGCTAGCAAATAAATATAGTAAGTTACACTTTGAAAATAATATAAATTTTTTATTTGTTAAAAAAATAGGTTACAACATGTTGAAACTTTGTGCTCTGTAATATGTAATAAAATCATCTAAATTTTTATTGCTTTAACTGATTATGTATAATTAATTTATATTATAATTAACTAATCATAACTTGTGTTTCATAAGTTAAATTTGGTGCTTTCTAAAAATTAACCAATTACAGATTGTGTTATATACCTTAAATTGGTGCCTTTAAAAAAAATTTAATATTTTTTGCTATCTGGTACTGTATAATAGTTTTTTCTTAGTAATAAAATATCTAGTATAATATTGTATTTGTCTAATCTGTTTTTATAATAAAGAGTCAGATAACTTGTCTGATTCTATATAATTATATAAATTATAATAGAGATTTAAATTTATAAAAAAATTTTAAAATAAAATCTAGATTTGAAATCAAAATAAGGTATTAAAAACAGAATTGCCTATAATTAAAATAAATTTGACAGTTTTAAGATATTTTTGAAAATATTCAATAGTTTATATAATAATAACACATTCAAGTTCAGTATTATTATAATTGATATTTTCTTTAGTTAACTTTTATTTATATAGATTACAAAGTGTTCTTTTCTATTTTTAACTAATTAACTATGAATAGTTTCAAATTTAAAATATGAAATATTGGTAGCTAAAATAAATAGTTTATCAAAATTAGAGTACTTAAGTATAAAAGCTGTTATAAGTTTTTATTTCAATTTTTCAAAAGCTTTTTGTTATAGTTTATCTTATATATAAGGAGTTTCTTTATATAGTAACTGATTTAGAGACTATACTACTTTAGAGAAATTATAAATAAACTGTTAATAGCAATTTGTTAATTTTAAGAACAAATATAATTAAGTAATATTACTAGGTAGTTAGATCTTTTAAACTGCTTATATTTTTTATAAGTTAGATGTTATTTTAATAAAAGTAACTATATGTTTTAGAAATAGTAAGCTTTATATTTAAAAGTTACACTTTTTAAATTTAACTATAAACTAACTTTTCTAATTCTAATAAAGATTTGTTATAAATGCTTTAGATGTTTATCAAAGGTTTTGAAGTATACTATAGTATTATCAAAGTAGATTATTACAAATTTTTATGCAATATCTTGGTATATTCTATCTATTTATTATTAAAAAATTACAGATGCATTATGAAATTTAAAAAGCATTATATTAAACTTATAAATAACTGCACATCTTTTACAATGTCTACTCTACTCTTACAATATACAAAACATTCTCATCAATCAAATTTCTAATACATTAAATTCATTAAACCTTTCAGAAACTTCACTACATACAATAATACAATTTTTAAATCTACAAAGTCCTCTCTCTAACTCTACTATATATAATACAATACTTTTACTTATTTAGAGAACAATAACTCCTAATCAATATGAACAACTAAAACTTAGTCTAAAAAAACTAACTAACAACTTTTTTATCCTCCTATCTAACTCTTTACTTAACTGATTTAACTCTACTATTTGGCAAACCTGAAATACTAAACAACATGAATAGGAATTAGCATGAAAAATTACTGCCTTAACAAAAAAGAAAAACAACATTCAATTACCTATTTTACAATCTTTAAACTCTTCTAACACTAGCTTTATATTTAATA
>CAJVQA010010777.1:0-11171 GCA_910591915.1 Cetraspora pellucida | reverse complement strand
CAGTGACCAAGTATTGTGAAGACTTAAAACTTGGCCGCCTAAGAGGAGAAAAGTGTGCTCAACAACTTTACTTAAGGGGTCAAGTAATGTTTCTTAATAAAATATTGAGAAATAGTTAAATGTTTTTAGTAAAATTTTGGTACAAGTGATCTATGGAGAGAGTTACAGAATTGGTCTTCCTATGTTTATTTATTATTATTATTATTATTATATATATATATATATATATTTTTCTATTCAGACTCCTCTAACCACTATAGCCCGTCGATGTTCTCCAATTGCCTCTCAGGTTGGTACTTCACCATGAAATCATAGTCCTGAAGAGTTATGATATATCTTGCTATCCTACTAGTAGGGTTAGCCATAATGTTGAGGTAGGTCAAAGCCGTATGATCAGTCACTATTATAAATTGGATCTGTGGAGGTATTGGTAAAACTTCTTCACAGCCCAAACAATAGTGGTACACTCTAATTCAGTTATTGTGTAATTTCACTTGGCGGGCTTTGTTTATCAACTGGCATACTTCACAACACCTTCAAGTCTGTTATTGCCAGGCTGAGATAAAACAGCACAAAGAGTAAGGTGTGATATATCTGTGTACAAAACAAATCCAATGTTGTCTCGAGGGTAAGCAAGGATGGGGGCTGAAGTGAGCCTATTCTTCAATTCATCGAATGCTTCTTATTGCTGCTCCTTCTAGGTGAAATTTTCTCACATTTTCAATAGTTTGTAGAGGGGCATGGCTATACTCAAGAAATCTTTAATGAAGTGATGATAAAAACCAGCCAAACCTAGAAACCCTCTTAATGCACGAAGGTTCTTGGGTCTGGGGAAGTTACTCACAGTGGCTACTTTTGTTGTAGTTGGGGTTATATCTTTGTCAGAAATTTCATGCCCTAGGAACTCTATTCAGTCTTGTCCAAAATTACACTTGTTCAGGTTTAACTTTAAATTTACTTGACACAGTTTACCAAGAACGATGTCCACGTGGCTCAAGTGTTTTCCAAAACTAGAGGAGTAGATGTTGACATCATCTATATAGGCCAAAATGAAGTCACACATCTCTTTTTATAGTATGTGATTATTAATCACTGAAAGGTGGCAAGGGCATTTGTTAGGCTGAAAGGCATTACTATGAATTTGTAGAGCCCGAATCTTGTTGTAAAGGCCATTTTTTCGCAATCACATGGATAAACTCCAACCTGCCAGAATCCACTAGCAAGGTCCAGGATTGTATACCAGGTTGAGTTTTTGAAAGCTCCCAATAACTTATTAATTCTAGGGAAGGGGTAACTATCATGTTTCGTTCATTGATTCAGCTTCCTAAAGTCAACACACAGCCTCATCTTCCTATTTTTCTTTTTGACCAATACGATGGGGGATGCCCATGGACTGCACACAAACGAATTAACCTGGCTTTCCTTATTTTCTTTATTTCTTGGCCAATAAACTCATGCTCCACCTTGGACGTGAGGTAAAACCATTGCTTTACAGAGGGGCCTTCCTCTGTATAAATTTCATGTTGCACAATGGATGTTCTACCTAGTGGTCGGGTTTATGAGTGAAGAAGTCTTCATACTAACTTAATATCTTTTTCATTTGATCATGCTGTTCAGGAGTCATATCTCCAAACTTGAAATCATCCATCTTCTTTTCCTCTATGTAGGGTTTTGCTTTTTGGTTCATAACTTCATTCCACATGCACTCCGATTCATATTATCCTTTCCTTAAGCACAACCTGCACCAGGCATCGGTTTCCTTCTTAATAGAACAAAACCTGAAATACAAGTACGTTTGACTCACAAACTCTTCTTCTTCATCTTACTCATCCTCGTTGTCAACTTCTGATTCTTCACTATCACCATTGCTACTACTAACATCATCCTCAGAACCTCTGTCTTTTCTTCAGCTTCCTTTTTTCTTTCTTTTTCTTCTAAAGAGATTCGATCATAAATGTGGGTTGGCTTACAATATTCCATCAAAACCTTTATATTCTTATTATCATCTTGTATCATTAACTTACAAGACTCCCAATCTAAACATGTCTGGGCCTTTTTCATTCAGTCATTTCTCACTATTATAGCATAGTTTCTAGCATTAGTCACAACAGCTCGAGACATTATAGTTTTTTCTTCTACAGTTACAGAGAATTCTTCAATTTTACCCAAAGGCCTCTTTTGTTCACTATGTACTTCTACCATTATTACTGTTGATGGATGGTTGATGGTCATTTCAACATCCTTTAGAAATCCAGCAGAGACTACACATCCCGACGAACCACTGTCCAAAATCAAGATGATTGGTTGGCCATTTATCTGGGCATCACAATACATTGAAGTTATATAAGAGTCTTCACTTTTGCTAATACAAAATTCAGCGAGCTTCCCTTTTGTCACTCTTCCTGGCCGTAACACCTTCAGTGCCTTCTTCTGTATATTCAGTGCTGCTTGAAAGAGCTGGGCATAGGTTATGTTAGCCTTTTTGTTTTGCAAATCCATCATTATTGAATACAGCTGGATTTTTGCCATTACTGGAGCTTCTACTGGCTTCGTAACCTTCTTCTTTATGACTTTTTACCATTCCCTAGCTTACTTTTATGCATACTCATTTGCTTACTTGCTTGGTTGTTTACATCACTATGACTATTCTCATGCAAGGGCTCTTCTTCTGTAGGTTCTTCATCAACATGTTTCCTTTTTGACATGTATGCTTCCTCTATCTTTACAATAGAGAGATTTGTGGATGATCATGCACTCTCACCCTCTAAAGGTGCTTCAAAGTTTAAATGCTCGAAGTTACTTTGTATCTATGCTATCATTGCTTGTGCTCTTGGGGTTTCCTCCACTATCCTATTGTCATTCGCTAGGGCATTATTCTAATGCTGACCTGGGTGGTTATTACTATTCCTATTACTATTGACATGATTATTGGTCGGACACTTACAGGCATAATGTCCTACTTGTTGACAAGCATAGCATATGGGTGGCTGGTTTATTCTATCAGGTCGGTTTCTATTCTGTGAAGGACATAGTTAGTTATTGTTGTTGTTACTATTATTCCTTACAGCTATAGCTACCTCACGTAATAGGGCATAACCTGCTTCATGGAAACATTCAAAGCTGTGCAGAAGTGACTCATTGGTTCACAGAATACATTGGTTGGTGTAATGGTGATATGGGCATTTGGGTAGTTATATAAGCTAGTTGATGAAACAATGCTGACTCACATACTGCTGTTCCTCTTATAAAAGTTATTTCACAGGTTCATGCCCTGTCAATAGCTTCTTGGAGTGTATTCGGCATAAACAGTCCTACAACTAGTGACAGGTCTGGATGAAGTTCCTGAACAAACATTTGTGCCTTGGTTATTTCAGGATACTGGTTTTCAACTTGGGTTACTCGATTAAACAACACCAGCATATCTGCAGCATATTGATTCACCATTTCTCCCACACGTTGCCACCTCGTTAGTAATTCGGTGTCCATTGGTTGATTAGGGCTAGATACAGAAGTTTCATCTAAACTGGTATAAAAACTCTGTCTCACCATTGTCTCATTACTCCAGTATTATATCTCTATTTCCTGGTTTCTTAAACTTTTCTACTATAGTCAGTAAGATCAGACAGGTGTGCACTTGCTATTACGATTCGCCTGGCCTCTCAAATGTTGTTGGCACAGAATGCCCATGTAATCGACTCAATCCATTCTATTGGGTCCTAGTTTCTTCCACTGAACATTGAATAATTAACTAAGTTTCGCTCACTAAACTCTGATTAAGTTTCTTGAAGTAGTTTTATGATGTTTACTATAACTTGCAATAGTTGTGTTGCTTGCTAATCAAGAGTTGGTTGCTGTTCATGATCTATTGGTGGGTTTGGATTATCTAACAAACTTTCATTGCTAGGAGGCTTACTTCTTTCACAGATGTTTCCTCTATTTATCAACCTGAGATCATGATCACTGACCCTAGAGGTTATGTCATTAAGCATGTTCTCCTACATTTTCTATACTCTTTGTCTTATTATCATCGTTTTGCCTACACAGTGCTTACTTATGTTCTTTTTTCAATATTTCCACTACTCATATGTATACAGTGATTGTCAATGATTAATTACATAGTCTTTCAGTAGTTGCCCACTCTGGTATTCTTCTACACAACTGGCACTAAATTGTTGTAATTGGGGGAGAGCCTTCCTTATTGCCAGTTTTAGCACAGCACTACAAGCACAGACGTGGCCCCAATTTAGCCACGGACTAATTGATAGGGCTGGTTCAAGGTGGTCTCAATTACTGGATTACTGGTAGGCCGTCATAGGTCATGTGCCAAATACTAGGGGTCACCAGTCTCTAAGTAACAGTATAGGTGATAGAGGGGTCAAATGCCAAGCTACACTATGCAAGAATATCACTTATCGCTTTGCCACTAGTAGAGTTTCAATTTATACTATCTACTTATTAATTTAGCAGAATAAATTCTTTATTTATTGGGCATACGCCCTATTTATACAAATTTTAGAGGTTGGGTCTCAAACCCTCTGCTGGGGTTTTGGACCTGTACCTGGGGTTAGAAACCCTAGATTAGAGTCTCGAACCTGATATTGGGGTTTAGAACCCTATTACTACATTATGCTAACTACGAATTATGCAATGCAGGGTTTTGTACCTTATTCTGAGGTTTCGAACCTTATTACTATGATATGCTAACTTATTTATGCAGATCATTTATGAGGGTTTCGAACCCTATTACTATGCTATACTAACTTATTTATGTAAACCATTTATGAGGGTTTCAAATCCTATTACTATGCTATACTAAAAACAGACAGCAGAAGAAAAAAAAAAATAAAATGGTACAGAGTTTTTTTTTGTAATACCATCTAACAATAATTACAGGTTCATAGTAAAGAAAGACTATTAAATAAAGTATCTATGCAATGTTGCATAAATGGAAAGTATGATTTCAAATCTAACACAAGTTAAATGCTGCATTTGATATACAGTAGCAATCATAAATAATGGAGCTAAAAAAAAAAAATAGGCTGATCGTATTATTTCATGCAATTCAAATTGAATTTTTGATTTTTTTTTTTATTATATTCATAAATGGTATTCTTTTTCAATGTTAGAATATTAGAAATGGTCATTATTCCTAATGCAAAGATAATTGTACATGTATCACAAAATAGGTGATGCATTATTTTTGATCGTTTTTGACAAAGATCAAAGCATGTGATCTGTAAAATGTAAATATATATAAAAGAAATTTCATTGTTAATTATTGCATCTTGTGCAATATTAGAATTGATTAATAATCAAACAAAAAAAAAGAAGCATATGACTCCTACTCAAAGAGCCCATATATTACTTTCGCTTTAGAAAGGATACACTACAAGGCAAATAGGTTAGGCTCGTAATGTTTCTTCTTTTATGGTCTCACAAATAAGACAAAAGTGATCAAAACACCACATGCTTGAAGATTTTGGAAGGGTTGGTCACTCACCAAAAATGGGTGAACCAACGCAAAGAAGGATTGTAAATTTAGTTACCTCCTATCGGTACTCTAATGTCATACAAGTATGATCCTACTTAAAAACAAATGAAAACCTTGAAATTTCTGAGGCTACTATTCATTGTATACTCCATAGCTATAGTTTAGTATTAAGGGTTAAAAGAAAAAAACCCTACCTTAGTAAATCTTGTCAAAAAGAGTAGTACAAATTTGCAAAAAAATATGAAAATTGAACTGTCAAAGATTGATTAAAGGTAATTTGGTCCGATGAGTCAAAATTTCAAAATTTTGGGTTAGATAGAAAGCAGTACTATTGGAAGCATCCTGAGGAATCATTAAATCAGTTCCATATTAAACCTACAGTAAAGTATGAGGGTAACTTGATTATGATTTGAGCTTGTTTTACCTCTCATGTCATTGGCAGCTTTTGCAAAATCGACAGCACAATGAATGCTGAATTATACAGGCAAATACTTCGTAAAGATTTTTTAGAAACTGTAAGAGATCATGGTTTTGATGTTAAGAATATTATTTTTCAACAAAATGGTGCAACTGTACATATAGCGACTTTGACCAAATGTCTGCTTAGAAGGAATAAGGTTAAGTTTTTTGATTGACCTTCCTAATCACCTGACCTCAACCTTATCGAACACTTGTGAATTGAGGTAGACTGATGTCTTAGAAACCTTCTCGATCAATTTCAAGTAAACAAGACCTTTGGAAAAAGATCCAGAAGGTTTGGCAGGAAATCGATCTCGAAACCTGCATGGACCTAATTAAGTCAATGCCAACACGTATTCATGATGTGATTAGAGCTCAGAGTGGTTACACCCTATGGTAAAGGTGGAAATCAATTAAAATAAAAAATTTTTTTTCTATTTTTGATACAAATTTTTTTTTTTGTATATTGCAGTGGTGCTGCTGTAAAAAACAAGCAAAAATAATGCAGCACATCAATTTAAATAAAGCTCGTGCCCATAAAAAATTCAGTTCATTTTTTTTTAAAAAAAATTTTATTAGTGAAAATGATACTATTTGCGAATTTAATAAAAAAAAAATCGAGAATTCAACACGAATTGCACGAAATAATACGATCGAACCATTTTTTTTTTTATGCTCCATTATTTATGATTGTCACTGTATTATGTTAATAAAATAATTCAAAAAATTATAATTGCCTGTCTGCTTTGCTTTCTATAATTCATAGAGTCTAACAATATTTAGCTAATAACCAACTCTTTATAATTTTTATAAAAAATTAGGCTCCTATTACATAAGTATTTTAGAACAAAGCAATTAGTTAATTTGGTATATGTATTGTCTCAGGCGAAAAATTCGTGACGGCTCGTGCGTCACGATACGTTGCACAAGCGCCGATCGGGACCCACGGATTGTATATGCACGATCGACCCCCACAACTGTGAAGCGTGCATAATCGAGCCCCCAACGCCAAGACAATCAAGGCAAGGCGAATATGCCCAAATCGGGGAAGGCATTACACCGTGACGGCGATGTTTCAGAGTGGCGAAATCCAAAATAATAGAAGGACGGGTCAGTACAATTGCATTAAAAATAAAATAAAATAAAACAAACAGAATCAAATACTTACCCGGTTTAGGTGAAACCTGCGATGGTACGGTTGTGTAGTGCGGAATGATGGGAAAATAGGAGGGAAAGCTAAAATAAATAAAGAAATTATTAGTAACAGCCAAATGTATAGAAGCAAAATAAAAATTTAATAAAGAGATACTAATCTTTCGCGTCCCAATTAGAGGGAGAAAGATCCAACATCCCTATAGTAGTAGTAGTTTGCAATTAGTAGAGGTTAGTTAAAGCGCTAAATAAAAGAATCTCAAAGTAAAGAAATAAAGTTATACTCGCCCAAATCTTTATCTACGCCTCGAAGCCTTGTCCCGCCATTTCGTACCGTTACGCGAAGTCTTGTCCATTGGAGCGACAGGCTCGCCGTTTATCCGTCGCAGTGTTTACGTTTATAAAATCCGAGCATATGTTGCTTAAGGTCTTGGGTTGGATGAAAATAAAACAAAATGTAAAGTAATGCTTTTATTTTTTTAGTGTGTTGAATAAAATAGATCAGATTGCTGAAGAGAAATATTAACTAGAGATTGGACCCATTGAGAAAATCTCTACTCGGGTATTATTAAATTACCCGGGTTATCCAGGTAAAATATTATGTATTTCGGGTAATCATATAACAACAATTTCTATCTGGGTTCAATCCCTAAAATTAACTATTAATTCCCATTATGTATCATTAAATAGAAAGATTTTAATTTTATATTCATGATCGAATTATTTCAGTTGCTATTACTTATTTGCATTTAAAATTCACAAATTCGAAGCCCATGCCTAACTTTCCCTCCCAATCCGATTGTAGACTCGGGATAATTCTTCATGCAGATCGTGGGACTTGGTGAGATTCACTAAGATTCAGAGGATTCAGAGAATATATTATAAGATGAAGCATTAATTCATCCATTAAATTTACTCTCATAAAAAATTAAGTTTCTGAACTTTTAAAAGAAGTATCAATAATGTAATCACATCTGAATCGCCCACGTATTTGTATAGTCGTTCCTGTGGCTTTCAAACACCTAAATTAATAAATTAATACAATAATAGGTTAGCTCTATTTATAATTAGTGGAAAATAACTTTGCCATAAAGTGAGTTTATTTTACAAACTTGGCATAATCACCAAATCAATTATGTACGAAAATTTAAATTATATGGCTGATATCGATTAATATGACGATTTCGGTGATTATTTTGATATTTGAAAAAAGAAGAACCACGATTTATTTACGTATCCAAGTTCTGTACATCAAAAATAAATTTATTTGAAACTAATAAAACAATCTTAATAACATTAAAATCAGGACGCTAGTCATAGATTTTTATCGCTTTTGTCTGTATAACATTCAGATTTGGCCTATCGAACGACAGTCAAAATCCAAGTTTTTATATTTGAGGCATTTACAGAAAATCGCATACTTGTCACATTACACTTAGTGATCCTCTCAAAATCTGCATTGTGTTCTGGTATTTGCACGAAGCATTAGAGACAGAATACTCGTAATTGTATTTCATTACTTAGAAACATCTCGACGAGAAATAAATTAACATCAATATGATTTTGTTTTGTGTTTGTTTTTATGGGTTTTCCAAATTTCGTTCTTTCGAAATATTTTAATTTGTCGATATGTGATTTCGTGTATCCTCATGAGCCGCTACATTGCCTAGTTAAATGAAGAAGGAAATGACCTTAGAAAACGTTTTTATATCAGGCGTACGATTTGTCACGCAGATCAGGGGGGCAAAATTTTTAATACGAAAAACATTGCACGCATGTGATATGTTATCATTGGACTAGCAAGTAACCCGTGCTTCGCACGGTAATAAATATTTTTAGACGATTGGTAAGTTGTAGTAAATGAGTTTATATGTAAAATTTATAAATAGTGATTAGATTAAGTAATATATATTCACATAGATATGTAATATTGGTTAATTTTTTTATATTTTTGTAGCTGATGAAGGTGTAAATCGAGAGTTATGTCGTGATTATAGATGTGTTTTGTTGAATATTATATAGTATGGGTTAATATTTATAGATAATAATTTTTTTAAGTATATTATAGGTAAGTTTGTTAGAGAATATTGTTAGAGAATATATTTGAAATGACTAATGATTATTTATAAGGTGAATTTTGTATAGATTTCATATTTAGTGCAGTATTGAATATGAATATTTTTGGGTGATATTTGAATTTAGAAAAAGGAGTTATAATTATGATTTTATATTTAAGATTTAAGAGGGTATAGGATTTTGTATTAATTTATTATTTTATTATTTATATATGAATAAAGTAAATTCGAAGAAGGGATAATATGTATATAGAAATTGATATTATAGAGTTGAATAGTTTAATTTATAATTGATTATTTTTAATAAATATATAGAGTAATATAGTTAGATAGAATTAGAGAGTCTTATAATGATTTTAATGGAAAGTTTGTTTTATAGGTAATTAAATATGAATTAATTGATTGATGTGTTTGTTTTTTAATATTTGTTTAATTAATGTTTAATTTGTTGTAATTGTGATTTATTGTAAGTTTTTAACTTGTTGTAATCGTGATTTACTATAAGTTATTTAATTATATAATATTTAATATTGAGATTATTTTAGGGTGAGTGTTTAATTATGTGATCGGGTTCTTGTGTAGTAAGTTTATGCGGTTTTTATTAGATTATATGAATTTGTTAATTAATAAAGGATTTTATTGGTTATTTATACGTCTTTTTGTAAGTGTAGTAAACTTAGAACGAAATATATAGTATGATGAAATTGTAAGTTTATTTATTTATTTTTATTTAAAATTCGTATTGATTTTAAAAGTACATTATTTGTTTTTGTTAAAGTTAAAAGTAAAGAAAATGCTTATCGTTTATAGGTCTTCATCTTTGTTATTATCTATTTTAGAATTATGTAATTCTTTATTTTTACGAATTGAAGCATGTGTTACATGTTCTTTACCTTTTTTATAATCGTATAATTTCTTTGAGGATTTGTTAATGCTGTTTTCTGGTTTTTTTTTCTTTATTATTTTCTCCTGGAGGATCATTTGTAGGTTCATCAGTATCGTTGGTTCTTTTATGTTTCTGTAAATGTGAGTCATTTGCTGATATTTCATGTTGATATTTATTTTCAATATTATCAGATACTAATTTAGCATTAGAGCTGGTTTCTGTATTTTTAATATTTTGGTGGGCAAATAAAAGCTTTGATCGAGTTGATTTTATCGATGTTGATGGTGTTTGGTTTTTGTCATTGATGATATTTTTAGCGGGAATATGGATATTATTAATATCTTTAGCATAGACATAAAAATCATTATCAATAACTTTCATTGTGCCGACAATAAAAAATAAAGATTCATTTGCTTGGATAGATTCTTTTACTTGCTTGAATCTTGGTTTGAGGTATAAATAAACTATTTTAACAGTGAAATTGTATTCTCGAATGGCATAATCATTTACGATTATTCAAAAACAGCATTTTCATTTTGATTAATTTATTTGGTGTTTCTTGGTGAATACCTATTAATGAAAATTTTTAAGGGACATTTATTCGATAGTAGGCAAGTTTTCGGATCACGATTATTATTTTTTTTTCGAAAATTAACGAAAAATTTTTGTTCTACAAGAATTTTTATGTGTAATTATTAGATTATATTTTATTTTTTACTTTTCAGTTTTTTTTTATTTTTGACTTCAGAGTAAAGTGAAATCATTGTCTTATATAAAAAAAAAGGTGGATTTACAAAAAGGGCCCGGAAAGTGAAAATAATTTCAAACACGGGCCTAAATTAAAAATAATTACATAAAAGGGCCTAATTTTTAAAAAAATATTACATATAAGGGCCCAAAATAACAGCTCATTATTCAAGCCTATGGCTTGATAGCTATTAGCATAAGAAATATAAGCATCGACAATCATTTCCCGACACCTAAATCGGTTGTCAGTTAAAAGATCTTACAAAAAAAGGAATATAATAATATTGTTTTGTCTCTCATACGCTTGTTATAAACGACTAAACACATACGGGTTTTATTTCTTCCGCGTCGAGCATCCTCT
>CAJVQA010010776.1:0-11172 GCA_910591915.1 Cetraspora pellucida | reverse complement strand
TCACAGCTTTTTTATTAATTTGGTTATTAGATCTGATCTTGTGATTCTGTGATCAGAAATAAATGATCTATACCTTATTAGAACCATCTTAGTGATTTGATTCAGATAGTGGTGGTTTCATTGAATTTTGTCCAGTAGTTCAAGAATTGTAGTTATTTTTGTAGGTTAACAATATATAATTATTAAAACCCAAATCTAAATAAGTCTTAGCTACTCTTGTTTGTTTAGGTTGCAGATAAATTAGTCTAAGCTTCTATTCTTTCTATAATATTTTAAAAATAAATTCATATTTTATATAAAATCTTAATTGAATATTTAACAAAGATAGAGGCATAGCTTTGTTATTAATATTAAAAAAAAGTTTATAAGCTCTTATTCAAAAATACAAAATATATTTTCAAAAATATATCAATCACTTTTTTAATAAATTTTTTAAATCTTCTCTATATTTTCAAAAAAAAATATAACTTCTATATATATATATATTTTTTTTTTAGTGTTAAGGTAACCTCTTTGGTCTTTTAACTTTTATTAATGACTTATTGATAATATGATTCAATAAACTACTACAGGAAAGAGTACAATTGGCTACATATATAACTTTTCTATATTATCTATTTAAAGAGCTGCTCAAAAATTTCTTATCAATTGTCATACCTAACATCTCTGCTTGGATGTTCTATTTTAAAACCTCTAAACTTGTAACCTAAGTTAACTTACTAGGTTATACTCAGATATCTAGATCATCATCTCAACTTTATAATTAATTTATTCTTAAGATAAATCTTTAAAGCCTTCTGTACTTATTTTTATAGCTAATCTATAACAGAACCAATACTTGTAGTCAGGGCTTAATCATTAAACTGCTATGTTCTTGTAGAGTTTACTCAGACTCTAACATCTACTTCATAACAAAATCCCAGTATTTTAGTATACTTTTGAATTTCATCAAACTCCTAATTCAGATAGTCTGCATAGGACTACAACTAGTCTATCAGTATATTAGATCAGTTCAATATTCTTTTTCTCTAGTTTGATCTGGTAGCCTAGTTGGTAATATTTCTGGGACTCTCAACTTGAAGGTTCTTGTCTATTCAGTTACTAAGACCTAAATATTTATTTCTCTGAACTAGCTTTTACAGTAGCATTACTAAAGATTCAGCTACCTCTTTACTTAGGTTTTTTAAATATACTTCTTGTTACCCAATTTTAATGGATTTTATATAACTACAAGGACTTATTTAGTGTTTGCACTACTTAGTTGTTAGTTTGCATTTTTCTGTATAACTCCAACATTGCACAAATGCCTCATGACCTGTCAGTTATACTGGTGTGATCATCATTACAGGCATTCTAACTCTATTATTAATAACAGTTGCTATAATATAAATATTACATAAGTGATTATCTAAATTTTTGCTGTTGATGAGATTTAAACACCCAATCTACTACTTAGGAGATTGACAACCTGACCACTTCACTAGGTTGCTACATCCTATAACTTCTATATTTAATTTTATATTAAATCAACAATATATAGAAACTTTTAAAAAAATTATTTTATTCTATATATTAAATAAATTTATATTTAAAAGAATTTAAACTTTGCTAAAACTAATAATATAAAAACCAATTCAAAATGAATTGCAATTTATTTCTATTTTTATTTCAAAGTTTATCTAAATACTGCAACTATAAATAACAGTATTACAGGTTTTTAACTTAACCAATTTTAGAATAATTAATTATACTTACTATTAATTTGCATATTCTAATATATATAATTCTTTATTTTTATATTTAACATCAATTTAAATTCTTCATTACACAAATTCAACAAAACTACAATTAAAAATATTTTTTAAAAACAAAAAATTTATTATTAAATATTATGATATTAAAATCTCTTCTATAAATAATACCATTTTTCTTATCTTTAACTGCTATATATAGTTTATTTTTTTAATAATTTCTTTTATAAATAATATTAATGCAATTGCACTTTTAAAATAATAATATTCTTTACTAAAAATGTATTATTTTTGAGAAAAATAATGTAAGTAAATAGAAAAGCTTAATAATATAAAGTATCAAGCTAATAATAGTTAGACTTAATATATAAAACAGATTAAGATATCTTTTACAATTGTGAAAACTGAGTATATAATAAGTGTTTCTATAGAAAAAAACTTCTACTTCTTAGATACCAATTTATTATATTATTCTAAAAACTTTTTTTAGATAATATATTTTATATATCTTAACAAAATTCTATATACTAACTATCTTTATTAATACTTCATTATCTATATACTAATTAACAATCTAAACATTATTAATAATAATTCTAAATTACAATCAAATGACTTTAATAATACTATTGATTTACTAACAACAAACACTATTAAAAGAAGAAGTTATATTTAAATTTCTAATCTATAACTTTAAGTAAATCTAAGTAAATACTAATTTTTTTAAGCTATACTTAATAAAACAAAAAAGTTATTTACTTTTTTTTCTGCTATTCTATTATTATAATTAAATACTATATTTTTGCATAATAATATTAATTTGTATATTATTTTAAATATATGCATGTTATTTAAAGTATATATATATAAGCATTAGTTAATTTTTTAGTAAAAACTTAGAGTTCTACTTTTAGTTAATATAAAGTTTTTAGTACATTTTTGAGCTATAGCACTCTGAAGAACATAATTAAAAATTAGCAATTGCTATATATAATTATTTAAATAAATTTAATTTTTTATTTAATTTTGTAGAAATTGTAAAAACAACAATAATATCACCTTTAAACCATAACTTTTAAAATGTTATTTATGACTATTATTTAAAATTTATACAAAGATTTATAAAATATTAAAAATATATGCTTAAAATTTCAAGTAAAAACATTTTTTACTTTTAAATTATATAATATTATTTAAAATATATTTGTAAATTTATAAATAAATTGAATTATCAATTTATTTGATTAATGGGTACAATAATTTGACCCAATATAAAAAGATATTCATGTCTAATAATCTAAATAGATTAATTTGAAAATATTTAAATAAAATTTTGAAATTTTTTTTTTAGCATTCACCGGAAGTGAAAATCATCACGATATATTAATTACTACAGAAAATTTTGTTCCAAATTTTAAGTTAAAATTTTGAGATTAAGTTTTAAGTCTTAAATTAAAATAAAAATCAAGGTTTTTTAGAGCGACAAATATTTTTACTTTGTATATCAAATATTGATTATCAGAACCGCTTTTGAGAAATCGCATAACCGATGAATTTCACTTCTGATGAGCGTTAAAATTAACCTAAAATTTCCTATATATAAAATTTTAAAAAACAATCCAAAATTTTAAATTTATACGTACGTATGTTCCAATTATTTATATTTATTAAATCATTAAACATAAAATTTAATGAATGACTAATGAAATAAAAAATTTTATATTAAAAATAAAAATAAAAATTTAAAACTATAATTGCTTTGATAATACGTACTATACTACGTAGAAAAGAAATTACAATAGTATATAATGTCACGAGCAAAAATGAACCGTGACCAAAATAAACGTGATCAAAGGTGCAACAATCCCAGATCGAACGAATATGGATGAGGCGCATAACCATAGGAAGACTTTCTTATGATTGGCAGTTTAAATCAATCTGATTTTACAGTATAAACAAAAAGAAGTATAGAAAGTTTCATTAGGGTTGTAGAACTCCACTATTAAAAATAATCAAAATCCCTTTTTGTTTTAGAGAAGTTAGAATGGTAATAACCTAAATCTATCTATCTTTAAGAAGTCGCTATTACGCTAACTTCTTTAAAGCCTGAAAGATTTAATCGTTGAGTCCTACAACCCTAATAAACATTTTTATATACTTCTTTTTTTTTTTAAAGTACTTTAAACTATATAAATAATGTAAAATTAAATTGATTAGACTGCCAATCATACGAAATTCTTCCTATAGGGCGCATGTGCTAAATTAGGCATGAAATAGCGACACTAATGTTTCATAGTAATATTGAGGACAATCGGATAGTGTAAATCTATGGAAAATCCAAAAGGAATAAAGAACATTAGTGAGTATTACTGTAGTAATGTGTAAAGACAAAGCGAAATGTAATTAAAACTAATTTCTGAATAATGCTCACGAAGGCCAAAAGATCATAATAAAGCAATAAAACTCTCCAAATCTTCCACGTCTTATTTTGAGTAGTCTTGTGATTTGATTGTAAAACCCGAAGCTACTCTCAACAATGAGCTAAATCAATTTTTAATTTATAGTAAGACAAAGATTTTGTTTATCAATTTTAGTATAAAACCTTAACGGTAAATATTTATTATTATAGTTTCTTTACATAATTTTGATTATTCTGATTAATTAGTATTTGAAATACCAAGTTTATACGCTACATAAATGATATAACTGTTAGCAAGGCTAATCTATTTTTAACTGGTGATTGATGCATCCAGGAATCGTATCATGGAAAGTTCGGTATGCTAAATTAGCAGGCTCATTGCGCATTCTGAACGATTCTATCGACATCATGAAGGAACGGGGCAAGCATCATAACTTTTTTTAATTCGAGAAAACTCGGGCTAATGTACTATTAATACCTTAATAAAATCATTCATTGCGCAAAAAGTATATATAAAATAGCATGAAACATTGTGGAAATAAAGTCAATTTAAAATAATATGAAACATTTATGTAATAGAACCAATAATAATGAATATAAATTCAGGTTCGTATTAATGTAACTGAAGGATCTCGATTTATCTCAAATGTTCGATTAAATTTTGATTAAAAACGGATTAGTTTAATTAAAAGTCTTAAAAATCCTGTTTGTATCTTTAAACGTTATTTTGCTGTTTAGATTAACTGTACAGTGCTTAATAATAGTATTTTTTATAGATCGTACTAAATAGCATTATCAGAAGTTTTTTTTTGAAGGTAGATTAGTTATACAACAAACAATGCCACAATCATTTGCTTCCCAGACTGTAATTACGCTGATCTTTTCCTTGTGTTATTAATACACTGTAAATTTATTTACTATAAAATTACATAATAAAATCGCGTAGACAATAATAACTGTAAAATAATGACAATCGAATTTATCAATTATATCATATTTATTCAATGAGTGATGAAATTATTTTTTTAGAATATTTCATAATAACAATCACTTGCACAGCCACCGATGAGTTGTCTGTTATTTGTGCCTTACCATTTTTTTGCATCATCATTACATATTGTATTATGATTATTGAGATTGTTATGTGATCGTTATTTTCCAGGAAAAACAACAATAATAGTATATGATTAGATGTAGTAAATTTTGGATGCAGACATCAATGCATAACAAATTACATTTTATATCGTCATAATGAATAATATAGTGGTTATACTTGATTCGTACGAAATTTGTTGCTTAGTTAACCACTAATCAATGAAATAATGTCGTCTTATTTACATCATCTAAGATTTTACAATTGCGTCGTTATTATGTATCTCTTCATTTTTGATTTTTAATAAATACCCACGAAATCCTAATCCTTGAAAAATTCTCACAATTGAAGAAACAAGAATCGTAAACAATTAACCTAATATCTTATTCATTTTTACAAACAAAAGCTAAACTTTCTCATCTACGATAAAAACGAAAAAAAATGCCAATCCAAAAAGCCGGTGAAAAAGTTACTCCAACTGTGAAAAAGGAGGATCTCCATCCTGGACAAAAAGTTAGATACCATCCAGTTGGTGGCGGCATGCAACTTACCGAAGGAATCATCAAGAAGATTGTTACTCATTCTGAAGTAAATTATCTGTTTTCGTAAAGAAAAAAAAGGTTAAGATTAAAGTTAATATTTTTTTGTTTAATAAAAAAGGTCGCAGGAGATACTCATAAAACAGTTAAAGCAACTGAAGAGGAACCTAGAGTGGTCATTGAAAACTTACACACTCACAAGGTATGTACCAATGTTCTTCGCGCAATTTGTTGAGTAGAATGAATTTTTTTATTTATTTCATTTGAAATTTTTTTGAATTCGTTATCTTACAACCTTAAAGGAAACCGGTAAGCAACTTTTTTGTTTCAAATAATATTCTGTTTTTATTTTTTTTTATTTTCTGACAAATTGTTTAATAAATGATAGCCTATAAAATTGAGAACATTGAAGAAATTCTTGAGCAACAAGCGACTGAATAAACGGCGGCTTGATGAGTTAAAGATACATACTGTTGTATAAACATATAAACAAAATTCCTTTCATGTTCTTTCATTAGAGTAATCGTCATAGTGTTAAGAATATTAATGTTGCTGAATGTAATATGCTGTGTGGAATTCAATGTAAACGTTGTGATCATTGAAATCATTGAAATGTTCGTATAATAAGCGTTTTTTTTTTATAATAAAGTACATAAGTTCATGACGATTTATAAATTGTGTGATATGATTATAAAAATATGCATAATAAATATTTTAATGATCTCGTAACATTTACGAGTAAAAGAAAGTTAATAATATTTTGTTAATGTCTTATAATTAATCATCTTTCAACGGTAATATGGTTTAATATAGTTTAATCATACTGTTTTTATTCGTAGAGGTAGGACTATCTCTTCTAAAATATGTTGGCACTAATCCGTTTTATTATGTAGTCCCATTTTGAGTCCAATCTCATATTGGAAAATGCGTTTCAACGTTCTACCTGATTTGGTAAAAAAAATTTTTTTGCTATAACATTAGTAAGAAAATACGTTTTTTTACAATAATAAACATATTGACATGACAATATGTACTAAAATAAAACAATCTAATAAGCTTAGGTGGCTGTACTATCTATCAAACATAACTTAGTAAATCATATTTGGTATACTAAGTAAAAATGTTTTAGTGCCCTAACCTTCACTATAATTTTAAGCCACTAAACCCAAAGATTAATTTGAGCCAAAATTTCCATGGATCATATTATAATAATTAAAAACACATACAGTGAATTCATACTGGCGGATGCTAGTTAATTCGAATTTTTAATATTTTTTATAATATATTTAATAAGTACAAATACAAAAAAACTATCAATAAATTTAAGCATAATAAAATCTACATGTAATAATCAAAGTACGAGTTATCTATTTTAATGTCTGCTTTGTTATCGTTACATATTAAAAAATCTGTTCCCGTGCCTCCGGGACTAGTATACTTACAAAGGTTAAAGTCGAGCATTAAAATTTAGGCCAATAATAATTAAGGCATTTCTTGAATACCGCCATAATAATCTACACAAATCAAAAATTCAGGTGTAATCATATCTGGCATCTGTTCTTTGCTTACTTGTCGTGCGTACGTCTCCTTTTGAATGAAACGTAAATTGTAGGTATTTTATGGCATAAACATCCTTGTTAGGCAAACGTACTATTATTCTTTTTCGTATTAAAATGTGGTTTGGTAAGCTATAAAAAGAGATTTTTTTATAACTATACAATACATTGTATTTTTTTTAGCTATACATATTCGATATTTCTTTTGGAATCATTACCCAAACTTTTTAAGGTCTTTGAATTAGACTATATACTATGGATTAATAGTTATAAATAAACGAGTGAGATGTACTTTATTGTAAATAAAAAGACACAAAGTGGGTATAAATAACTCGTTACTTTAGTATATGTAGTTCGTAAGTACGTACTGTACATACGAATTAATACATGTATTACGTATAAAAATTCTTTTAATGGCACAAATTACTTTGACTGATTAATGCGCCACCAACCTGGCGTTCAAGGGATGTGCAGACGCCATGTTGCAATGTTTCACATAATACGTATTAACGTTAACGGAGGCAAAATTGATAAAATCCGATTTTTATTGTTACAGTATAATAAATTCATAGTTCTCTCAAAATGATAATGTTACCGAACGAATGCCTTGTTGAAATATTTAATAATTTTCGAAAAAATTATAAAGCCTTATTTTCTTGCCTTCTTGTAAACCGTCAATATTATGGAGTGAACCTACAAATCATTTCAGCGATGAAAGACTTATAAGAATATATCTTTTAGGATTAAATATTGAAGAGAAAACTTTATTGATCTTCTTTAATATTATCCTTTCAAATCATCCAAAATTACTATTTGAATACGAAAGTTATACTACATCTGTTGGTTCTTATTTGACTAATGGTGTCAAAAGTTGGCTCACCAATAAAGGACATCATTTCGAAGAACTTGCAAATGCTGTCATTTGTTCTCTAATCGCAATGTTTTTGCGAGCAAGTAAAAATCTTCAATATTTAATACTTGAAAATACTATTAATAAATCAATAATAAGAAGTGCACTTTGTAAGTGTACCACACTGTTTTCTTTGAATTTTAAATTTAATAATCTTGAATTACAAGAAATAAAATCATTAGCAGATGCTCTTGGAAAGAATGTCACGCTGACTTCTTTAAGTCTTTATTATAATAATCTTGGATCTGAAGGTGGAAAAACATTAGCACGTTCACTTTGTAAGAATACTACACTGACTTCTTTAGATATTAGAAATAATGGTCTTGGGTCAGAAGGTGGAAAAGCATTAGCAGATGCACTTTACAAGAACATCACCCTTACTTCTTTGAATATTGGTGGAAATGATTTTGGTCCAGACGTAGGGAAAGTATTAGCAGATGCACTTTGCAAAAATACTACACTTAAAGATTTGAACCTTGGTGGAGATGGATTTATCCTTATTATAATAAACTTCGTCCAAAAGGTGGAAAAGCATTAGCAGATGCACTTTGTGAGAACTCCACGTTAACTTCTTTAAATCTTAGTTCTAATAATCTTGGACCAGAAGGTGGAAAAACATTAGACATGCACTTTGCAATAACATCATGCTAACTTCTTTGAATCTTCTTACAATAATCTCGGATCAGAAGGAGGAAAAGCATTAGCAGACACAATTTGCAAGAATACCACACTGAAAGATTTGAATCTTAGCGGGAGTAAACTTGAATTCGAAGGAGGAATTGCACTGGCAGATGCTCTTTGTAAGAACACTACATTGACTTCTTTAAATATTAGTGGTAATGATTTTGGATCAGAAGGAGGAAAAGCACTAGCGGAAGCACTTTGCAAAAACACCACGCTAACTTTTTTAGATCTTAGTTATAATGTTCTTGGATCCGAAGGAGAAATAGCATTATCAGATGCGCTTTGCAAGAATACAACTCTAACATTTTTGGATTTTACAGATATTGATTTTGGGTTGGAAGGCGGAAAAGCATTAGCAAATGTACTTTGTAAAAACACTACATTAACAATTTTGAGCATTGACTAAAATTCTATTAATTTTAGAATAAAATCCAATAATCCATATCTTAGAATAATTCAATAATTTGTATAATTTATTTAGATATAATTGAATTTATGTGATGTTAATAAAAAGTTGAACAGAATTTAAATAATTAGTTTAAGGTTTAAAACAAAGATTTTTATAAATTAGAAATTGATTATTGAGGACATCAAAAACAGAAATGAAATCAAATTAAAATAAAATTGTTTACATAAATTTTGATTTTTTTTATATAATGAGCAGTATATATTATATTACTAAGAACTATAATTTACTTAATGAGAATAAGTTGCATTTTCAAACCAATTTTTATCTATTATTTTTTTTTGCATTTACTTAACCTATCTTGCATTTATATGATCAATGCTTAGCTTTTTCTTTTTATTATTTTCTTAGTAGTTTATTTTATTTTATTTTTTTTTTGAATAAGTTTGTCTTTTATTACCTGACTTATTAATTTTTTTTTGAATAATTTTTATCTTAAAAGTATGTTATCATTTCAAAGCATTGATCACATGTTCAATACTACAACAATTTATAAATTTATTAAATGCAAAATGCAATACTGATGCTTTTCACATCTTCTATTTTGGTTTTGCATAACAACATCATACAGTTATCTTATATAATTCTATCTTAGCTTACTATCTTTAGAATCTAAATTGGTTTGATTTTTTTATTTAATAGTAACAACAGATTTAATTACTTCTTTAGCATAAACTTTTATTTCAACTCTAATATTTAAATTTTAATCAATACAAATTTTAATTTAACATATACATATAATGTTTTTTTATTTCTAATAATTTAAATTTTACTAGATTTGATTTATTATAAGTTGATAACATGACAATTATTTTCTTAACAATTAAAGTTAATTCTAAGATTTACCAAGAAATAATTGTTAGCAATAATATTATTAATAGACTATTTATATATATATAGTACTTAAAATTTAGACAACAAAATGTTAAAAAAAGGGAATTATTTTTTATATTCTCTGATTTATTATTTATATCACTTATAACATTAATTTTTGATGTTCATATAATTACATAAAATAATTGTTAGCTACTTAAAATATAATTAGCTAATATTGCTGCACAAACAATATGATCTCTTGATTCACTAAAGATATTCAATAAACATTTAATTTATTATACATGAATAATATTAAGAGAATAAATCTTTATAATACCAGTATTTATTAGATTAAATAAAACATAATTATTTTAGAATAACTAATAATTTTACAGATATTACATTTAAATAAAATCAATAAAATTAAATTTGTAAAAATATTAGTAATAATTTTTAATAAAAAAATACTGTATTATGTACTACAAGTTAAGCTTATTTCCAAAAAAATAAAGTATTATTTGATATTATTTGTATAAATACTTACATAACTTCATTAAAGCTTAATATACATGAAAATAGTCCTAAAGATACAAAATTACTAGTAGAGATACTTTGTAAATTGCCAAGTTATTTAGAAATTTCTTGTTATAAACTTAGTATAAAATGTTTTAATTACTAATCAATACAATCAATACTAGAGGTTTTGTGCATTATATTATTTTTAATTGTATAAAAAAATTAACTAATATACTCTACTATTAGTTATCTTTTAAGCTACTTAATAATATAATAAATTATTCAAATAATTCAAAACCTTGACATTTCTTACAAATTAGTATCACAAACAGTTACTAAAATACTACTTTACAAAAATTGTCAAAATTTGAATTGCTAAAAATTAGCTTTTTAAAAGTGCTGATAAAGTACTAATTTTTGCC
>CAJVQA010010775.1:0-11172 GCA_910591915.1 Cetraspora pellucida | reverse complement strand
TTTGGTATTTAATATAGTTTTTAACTTTGTCTTCATTAATATTAGTAAATTGTTTTTGATAAGCTTTAAAGAAGTCTATATACTATGTTAAAAGTATGAATATATGGTTTAAGTGATGGAATTTGAAAGATATTAGCAAATTTAGATTTAGGAATATTAAGAGTAACAGTAATTGTAAATCAGTTATTGTTATAAATACTGAATAAGGGTTTTGAGGCATCATATTCAAAATTATATTTCATTGAGAGTCTAAGAGGGTAAAGCTCTAACTTTTTAATAAATTTTTGATAGTGGATTGTTTGGTATTTGTTATGAAAAAATAGATGTAATCAAGCAAAGTTAATTGCTACTTTACATTGATCAGAAATTAAATAAGGTAGAATCGAGTAATGAGAATGAAAGATATGCAGATAATCAAGTTTTGTGAAAAATAGTTCAGTAAATTTGGTAAATAGATTTTTAAGTATTGAGATATAAGCATATTGAGGGATATTAAGTTAGAGAGAGAGTAATAGATTAGATTGGTGAAGAAAGTCAGTAAGAAATTCTGGTCTTTTTGTTGTTATAGATTTGAGTAAATAATTAAAACTTTGTTTTTGAGGAGGTTTTTGATTTGGAGTTAATTGAGTATTATTTGGAATAGATAGGATTGGTTGACCTGAAGTAAATTTACAAAGATGAATTTTAGAAAAATTAAAAAGTTGTTAAGCAAGTGTTGTATTAAGTTTTGTATTTTGTTTCATGTTTTTAGTAATAAAGTAATTAAGAAACCAGTCTAAATCTTTAGAAGTATCTCTGGTTTGGTTTGGAGTATTTTTGGTTGCTGTTGTTTTTGTTTTGATTTAGATTATTATTTGATTTTTTTGCCTCTAAGAGCAAGTTTTTAGAGAAGTTTGATTTTTTCTTCTTTGATAAATTTGAAAAAATAATAGAAGTGAAAAATAGAACATTGTTCTTTAATAAGTTCTTTGGTTTGAGGAAGAAGTTTAAGTTTAGTATATTAGAGACTATTAATATAGTCTTGATGATATAAGAAGCCTTTAAAGATTACAGCTTGAGAATATTCAGGTGCATGATGTGAGTTTTGAATAAGAACACAAGAAATATCTTTCTTTTTACATAAGGTGTATGAGTGATAGTGTTGAGAATGTGGAATGATTGCTACAGATGATGGATCTGTATAAAAAGAGGATGGTAAAATTTGAGAAGTTAATTGAAGACTTTGTTGTTGTTTAATAATAAGTAATTTAGGTAGTTTGTCGACAATGTCATTAAATCAGTTTTTAGAGATGATAGTAGTTGGAAAAATATCTATTGCAGTTGATTTGGAGGTTTGTCAAAGAGGTGTAGTATAAGTAGTTTTGTAATGTTTAGAAGTAAAGTTTGTATAAAATTTGCCACAAAGACAAGTAGACAAAGTAGATTGAGTTGGCATTTGAAAGTAATGTTGTTGCTTATTGGTTTCATATTTTGTAGGTTTAACATCTTTGGGTAAGATATATAAAGTGAGTGGATCAGATTCTTTGGTGCCAATACCAAAGCGATCTGAATATTTGTTATAATAATAGTCTAAGTCATGAGAATCAGGTCCTTTTATAGTTAAGATAGGCATTATGGCTTGTTATTTTTATAAAAATATTAAAGAGAATGACAATAGCTTCAAAAAAAGTAATTTTTAGTTTGTGTAATATTATACTCTTTGTATTACTTTTTGTAGTTGGTGTAATAGTAGCTGGTATGGTTTGTGGTACAGTATGGCTTGTGTAACTTTTGCTAAAAATAGTATAAAATATACACAAGGTTGTGTAATTTTAAAATTAATACAAATTTGTAATTATTTGTTTTGTGTAATTTAATTAAAGATTTAAAAGAAAATAGTTGTAAAATAATTATCAATTAATTGAACCAATAATTTGTAGTATTTTAAAATATGTTTGGGGTCTGGATTTGAAGGAAGTAAGAGAAAAGAACCAAAATTTAAAAAAATTTTAAAATTTTTAAAGAATATAGCTACTTGAAGTTTTTTGCTTATAAAATAGTTAATTTTTGACTGTTTTTAATGAAACTTATATCAAATTGAAGCCTGAGATAAGCTGGACAACTTTGTCTTAAAAAACAAGACAAGTTTCCTAGGCCGGATTTGAGTATAAGTGCTTTGAAGTTATTTTGAAATAAAGTTAAATAATTTATTTAATATTTAAGCTAGCAATGTAAAATTTTGTAAATATATATAAATTAAGTAGTGAACAGTTTAATATAGTTTTTAGGAATATTTAGATATAGTTTATTAAAGAAAATAAAAATTTTTTTTAGCAGAATTTTGATATAAGTGATTGTTGGGAAGAGTTGGCAATTTAATTTTAAGTTTTTTATATTTAACATATACTGCAGTATACAATTAAATGCTAGAAAATTCTAAAATATGAAAAAACTTTAAAACTTATTTAATTTTTATTTTCTTAAATAAAAGCAATTTTTATTATAAAAGATATATTATTATTATTCTCATTTAGTAATTAATTTTGAATTTAATTTTTATTTTCATATTTATTGTTTTTAGTTTGAATGTTATCTTTATTATTATTAAACTAAATATTATTATAGTTTTTAATTTTAATATTATTAGAAATATTTTTTTATATTAAATTTCTTGAGACCAAAGCTAATCTAAAAGAACACAATTGCTACAAGACTTATAACCAAAAATTAACTCAAATAGTCTTTTATTAGTAGCATAATATACAAATAAATTTATTAAATAAATTACAATTACTAAGCCAATTGTTTAATATAAATCATCAGTTTTATTTTATCAATCTTTAAGTCACTTTTTAAGTTTGTCTTTTAATACAAAATTTGTTCTTTTTATAAAATCTTAAATTTGCAGTCTTCTTGGCTTATTTTAAAATTTGGTTAAAAATTTAAGAGATTATTAATAATATTTGTAATAAACTTATATCTATTATTATTTTAAAGAAAGATTAATAGTTCAAATACAATAAAGATATTAAACAAGAATACAGCTACTTTTGTTGCATATTTATTAGTAAAAATGCAACTCTTGAAAAAATGTAAAGAATAATTTCAAAGATGTGATGATCTAGTGAAATGATTAGATTGTCAACCTTCAAGTGGCAGGTCTAGAGTTCAAATCTCAGAAATAATAAATTTTAGAAAATAGGTTTGTGTTATAGTAACTGTCTCTGTTGATCAGTTAGATTTGTGTATCTGTAATCTTTAGTTGCACTATCTTGAATAGTAGTGTTGTAGTAGAAAAAAGTATATAGTATATTTAGTGAGAGGTGTCAATTTGGAGCTCTAAAAACAAGACAATAAATTATAAATTATGTTAATAAATAAATAAATAAATAAATAAAAATAAAAAAATGTGTATAGATAGCAAGTGCACGTAGCCATGAGGGGTTATGCAAATGTTCATTTGACACTATGTTCACATGATCATGTGGTGATTGATCGATCAGGATCGAAAATTATGCATTACATACTACTAATTAAATAATAAGGTATAGTATAATAATGAATATGCATAAAATATATAGTCAATTTGAAAGTCAATGATAGTATATGGAATTAGCTATGTAGTTAATTTAAAGTTAATTGATCATACGATCAATTATGATGTAATTAATTTAAGAAAAATAAAGTATATAAGTAGAAGTGAAATAAATAATAAAAAATCAATTTGGGATAAATAAAAAACCAAAAAAGGACAACATTACCTGTCTGTTTCATTGTATTAAGTTAGTCTTGGAGCAGGGTCATTGGTCACTTCCTACTAAAGCTGGATCATTAGTGGCGAAAGTCAATTATTAACCCATAATATGAGAATCTGAACATAATAATCAGTTATCTCGTCAAATATAAAAAAGAATTTCAGTGAGTTAGTAAAAAAAAAAAAAAAACCAAATATTTATTAAATACTGTAGCAAGTCATTAAAGCACTAAAACAATTATACATATCCAAATTACTCATTATATCAGGATCTTTACTGGTATCCATGTGGCCATAATGTTGAAAGATTTGACAAAGCTGTTCTTTCATAGAAAAAACAAAAATAATATCGATGGGTTCCTTTTTGATTATGAGAGGTTCGCAAAATCAAAAGGTTGGGATGAGAAAACACAATGTGGAATGATTGTCTTGCACATGCTAGAGGAAACCAAACCATGGGTACGAAAATTGATAAAAACTAAGACACAATGGTCAGATTTGATGAATGCTATAGTGAAAATAATAAATGCTGAGAATGATGATAGAATAAAGATTAATCAATTAAGAAATATCAGACAAGGGGAAAGAGAAACAGCAAGGAGATATGCAAGTAGATTTGAAGCCTATGCTGATGTAATAAAAAACAAGATAAGGAGCCATAAACAATGTAATTGGTTCTTAGATGGCTTATGTAAATCATATCGATCTAGAGTGGAATGTTTTTGTCTGTCCAATTATATAAAAATGAAGAAATATGTGCTTCAGATCGAAACCTTTCAAAAGGACAGAGAGCATCATGATAAAAGGAGTTCATTATTGGTTAAAGAGAAATCTATTGCACTTAAGGCTTTAACAATAAACTGAATAAACCAAGAAGCCAATGATGTTACAAAAATAGACAAGATTAAAGCAGACATCAAGAAATTAGTAAAGGTGGTTAAGGAACTTACTAGTAGCACAGCACCTGAACATTCTGTTTTAAGAAACTAGTATCTAACATGAGATTTAAGAACAAACATTGATAATCGACGATGCTTTAATTGTCAACAAGAGGGACACATCTTACACAATTGCCCGAATTGAGATCCTTAAGGTCCACCTGTTGAACAGAGAAATGAACTAAGAAATCTAAGAAATGAAGATGTCAAAATAAGGGGTGCAACCATTCGATATTTTGAAATAACCTCGACATCAGATAATCCAGATGTTGAATGCCTGAAAGTCGAGATAGTAAGAAAAGAACCTATATTTGATATACAGAAATATAATTTACAAAAAAAGAGCCATATAAACAAGAATACAAAAGATGCTATAGTCGAAGATGAGGATAAAATGAAAAAGGAAGGAAGCAACATCTCCAGAAATAACTTCATTAAATTGCCTATATTGGGGCCTAAAATGTATATACCATTATCAGAATTAAGTCAGGAATTTGATATTCTCAAGAAAATCACTAAAATGAAAATAATATTGACTTTCAGTCAAATGTTTAAGTGGTTCTCGAAAGCTAGGTCAGAGGTATTAAAGACATTAACCTGAAAAAAAAGAGAAAGTAACATTGTTCTGTTGGATACCAATGTGAGCATTGTTCATGTAGTTCAGAAAAGGAATATGAAACAAGCAGGTGATATTCCTATGGGTGTAATCACTATCAATAGAGAAAGAATAAATGCTCCAATAGATCCTGGATTCTGATTAAATCTTATTTGTGAGAAATATGCTAGAGAAAAGAAACTATTATAGAGACCTGTTAATAGAAAGAGTAGAATGGCCAATGACAGTATCAGCAACTTTCTTGGCTATATACCAAACTTAGAATAGTAGTAGCACAAAGATTTTATATCATGGCATCTGCTAGTTTCAATATATTATTAGGCATGTCATGGATTATGGCCACTAAATGCAACCTGCAATAGAGAAATAATCAGTATTAGTGTTTGCTTGCCTCAAAATACAAGAAAATATTATTTGTAGCCACTACTGTACCTGAATATTGAGTAAACCATGAATATGATAAGGATGACGATAAAGACAGCAAAGAGGAAACTGAAGTTTTATTAATGCAAAGGGTTCATGTGAACAGAATTGAACTTGAGAAAATAAATAGCAAGTATAAAGTATTAAAAGAAAAAGCCAAGAATGACAATCAATTAGTGAAAAAAGAAATTGAGCTAGTTGATGACAAACAACTCATAGTTAAAGCATTATAGTTAGGTCATTTATTGGACTACAGATATGAGCATAAGAACAGTATAATTAATATCAAAGGACTAGAAGTAGTAATGCATCTTACAATAGAAAATAGTAATATGTTATATGTTAGCTATAAGATATCTAATGATATTAAGGATCATGTAATAAAACAGCTAATTGAACATGTCCCAGAGGTATTTGCTTTCGAACTCTTTGAAATTGAAAAAACAGACTTAATTAAATATGAGGTATGCACAGGTAGGAAGATAATACCAAAAATCAGGATAAGACCCATTTGAATTAATAATCCAGAACAGGCTATATTGTTTGAAAACCAACTTTGTGAAATGGTCAAGTATGGTTTACTAGAAAAAGAAAAAGAGCAATATGCATATTACTGTTTTTCTATAAACAAGAAAAAGGTTGAAACTGACCAATTTCGGGTTGTGGGAGACATGAAACGCTGAATAAGTATATTGTAAAGGATGGATATCTGTTGCCTCTAATTCGTAACATTCTGGAAGCAGCAATCAGTCATGACTGATATTTATTGGTAGATGCAAATAAAGGATATTGGCAAATCCAGATCTGGGAGAAAGATAGAGATAAGGTTGCAGTTGCTAATCCTATTGGATTGTTGAGATATACCATTAAGTGTATGAGATTGAAGAATGCTAATGAGATGTTTCAACACTTAATGGACATTGTATTAAAGAGCAATGAATGACATAATGTCACTGCTGCTTATCAAGATGACATAAGATTGTAGACAGATGGTACAATTGAACATCATGTTGACTTATTCATAAAATTGGCACACAGGTTTAAAGAGGTTAAATTGATATTCATGGCAAAGAAGTGCCATTTGCTCTATAAAGAGTTGAATATATACAAGTATGTTGTGAGCAAAAGGAGAATAAAAGTAGATCCAAAATGAATCAGAAGGGTGGTAGAATAGAAAAGTCTTACCAATATTACTAAAGTTAGATTGTTTTTGGGAGTAATGAATTATTATTCAAGAGTTATTAAAAATTATAGCAAAGTGGTAAAACCATTGATGGACCTAACAAAGCAGAATATTGAATATCAATAGAACATTGAACAAGAACATTTATTTCAAAAATTAAAAGAGGTATTAGTAAAAAATGTTATGTTGAAAGCACCTAATTGGGAAAAAGCCAAAAACTATGAATATCTGCATCAGATGTTTACAGATGCATATGAAGTGTCTTTAGGTGTAATACTAGAGCAATGAAACAAAGAAGATCAGTTGTGTTCTGTATTGTTCGAATCTAGGAAATTAAATAATCATAAGCTCAACTATACTCTAACAAAAAAGAAATATATGAGTATAGTATTTGGTTGTAATATAAATGAGCAGTATATAGTAGGAACCACATTTGATATTTGGGTCGATCATTATGCATTAGAGTGGTTGTTTAATAAGGCAGTGCTCAAAGAGTAACTCATGTGATGAGTATTGGCCCTTCAAATGTTCGATTTTCATGTATGATATAAGTCAGAAAAGTCATATTCAAATGCTGATAGTATCTCAAAATATCCAAACCCTTCAAACCAGCAGAGTCACATGGATAATAATTATATTGAGGATCTATTAATGTATATAAACATTGAAAGTCAAAAATTAAATGATTTAAAAGCCATAATACACTGTCTAAGATTTTTTAGCTGGCTGTTTCATATGACAAAGGAAGATCTTAAACAATTAAAGCCAAAGTTGAGGAAATATTGTCTGTTATATGAACAATTGTACTACAGATCTGCTAAAGAAAAGCTACCACAAAGAATAATTATTGATCCTGAAAAAAAAATGATAATTATAAAGGCAAATCATGAAGAGATTGTTAGTGAAAGGAGACACTGAGGTATCAACAGTTGCATTAGAAAGATTTTAATAAGCTATGAATGGGCATCAGGTGATCTGTATAATGACAGGAGGACCCACATAATGTCCTGCATAGTGTGTCAAAGGTGTGAGCTCAAGAGACCTAAAGAGCCCCTTTATATAGTAGTGACCAGTTGGATTTTTTATCGATTGTATATCAATTGCATAGGCCCAATGCAACGTACTAATGCTGGATATGAACATATAGTAGTGGCTGTAAAAGATTTAACTGAGTATGTGGAGGCCCAGATACTCAAAAAAAAAATGCGAAGAGTACTGCCCAGTTCATCTGAAATGATGTGATCATCTGGCATAGATGTTTTGTAGAATTAGTGTCAGATAGGGGCACAGAATTCAAGAATAGTGTCATAAGCGAACTTACTATGTAGTTGGGTGTTGACCAAAACTTTGCAGCAAGTTATCACCCAGAAGCAAATAGGAGAGCAAAAAGGACCATTCAGAAAATTACGAAAGTGCTGTGTAAGGTGTGTGCTGAGAAGCAAAATCGATAGCATGAGTACCTGCATGAAGTTATGTAGGCATTAAATATTATTGTTAGAGAACTTGGATATTCTTCTTTTCAGCTCATATATGAAAAAGATGCCATAACACCTTTGGAGTTGATGATCAAGACTTATCAGACTTATGTGCTAAAAAGGGATTAGACTACTGAGAAACTTTTGGAGTTTTGGGCACTGCAAATGAAGAATTTGATCCATAAATTAAAAGAAGTGCATGTCAACTATAATGAATTAAAAGAATAATAGAAGTACTTTTACGATTGATGTAATGATATTAGCAAAAAAGAGATTGCGGTAGGGGACCTAGTGCTGGTCTATGATTTAATTTTGGAAACTTTATTATCCAGAAAATTGGATTATCATTGAAATAGACCTTATAAGGTTCAAAAAATTGGAAAGCATAGTCAATATTACCTGGCCGAATTGGATAGAACTGAATTCAGGGACCCTATTACCAAGAACAGAGTCAAAAAGGTATGTGATTTGAATCAAAGCCCTGACGAAAGTGAAAGAGTTAGTAATGATTTTGAGAACAATAATCATAGAGAATCTAGCTCATGTCATGGTAGAGAAAAGTATACAGTATATTTTGTGAGAGGGGTCAATTTGGAGCTCTGAAAACAAGACAATAAATTATAAATTATGTTAATAAATAAATAAATAAATAAAAAAAAGTGTATAGATAGCAAGTGCATATAGCTATGAGGAGTCATGCAAATGTTCATTTGATGCTGTGTTCACATGATCACGTGGCGATCGATCGATCAAGATCGAAAATTATGCACTACATAAGATTGGTTTTACAGAAATCAATACTACTAATTAAATAATAAGGTATAGTATAATAATAAATATGTATAAAATATATAGTTAATTTGAAAATCAATGATAGTATATGGAATTAGCCATGTAGTTAATTTAAAGTCAATTGATCATATAATCAATTATGATGTAATTAATTTAAGAAAAATAAGATATATAAGTAGAAGTGAAATAAATAATAAAAAATCAATTTGGGGTAAATAAAAAACCAGAAAAAGGACAACATTATCTGTTTGTTTTGTTGCATTAAGTTAGTCTTGGAGTGGAGTTGTTGGTCACTTCCTACTAGAGCTGGATCATTAGTAGCAAAAGTCACTTATTAACCCGTGACAGTAGCTTGGAGCATCTATATAAAGTGTAATGTTATATTCAGTATTGTTAATAGACAGATGTGAACAGATGTATAAACAAATGTATAAACAATATATAAACATATTGCACAAAAATAAAATATTAATAGCTCAAAAGTTTATTATAATAACTTAATTTTGTATATTAAATAAAAATGTTTATCATTAAATTTTATATATAATTATATATTTTTAATAAGATATATTAAGCAATAAGATGCATAAACATTATAAACATTCATAGATATAGATATAAACATGGACTGGACATAGACATGGACATCTAAAAAAATCCATGAACATAATAAATATGACAATACTGATTACATTCATATAGAAAAATGTTAATAACTAGTATTGCATAAGACTTCAGTGCAAACTCATAATAAGATTACCAGGTATAGAAAGTGAAAGAACTGAAGAGTCAGAAACTTATTTAAAAATTCTAAGTAAAAAGATAATACAAAACTTTCAACAATGCTATTGAACTGATAAAAGTCTATAAAACGTTCCTAAATGGATAGGTAAATAAACTGAATAACAAAATGTGTAAAGAAGCACATGACCAACCAGGTTGCCAAAATCATCAAAAAAAAGGATACTAAGATATACTATATTGGGCTATCTGAAGTGAAAGTCCAGAGAGAGCTGATAGTTCTAAATAGTAATTAGTAAAAAATGATAAAAAAGATATCAAAAAGATAGATATTAGGGTTTTGGATGAATCTTATAAGAGTATAGCAGTTTAATAATTAGTCCTGACTGCAAATAATGATTTAGACCAAAGCAATACTAAGAGAAATATAAGTATAGAATACAGAACATACCAGTAGATTTAGTACAAAGTTAAATATAACTTAGTAATTATAGCATATCTTCATTGGTTTATTAAAGTTATTGGTAGAGTATAATAAATATAGGATTAAAGTGTTTAAATAAAAAACCTACAGGTAGGTTCTAGATATAGCAACTAGTATAAAACCTTTGAGCAGACTACTTAAATTAAACAATGACTAAACTTGTATGAGTGACTAATTATATACTTTTTTTATGATTACCTCTGCACTGTTATGTTAACAAATGCTAGCCAACTAATACTACCAATAAAATTCTAGGTCACATGTACTTACTTAACATTAAAAAAAAAAAGTAAAAAATTATCTCTAGTATGTGTTATTTTTAAATTCATTATTTTTTCTAGTTTGTATATCTATAAGATTAATTTAATAAAAATAGTTATTTATTAATTTTTTTTTAATAATTAAAAAAAAAATTCTTTTTTTAAAAACAAAAATTTATTTATATCTAAAGACATTGTATAAAAAACTTGCTAAATATATTTTTGTTAATTTTTTAGACAAATTTGTCTAAAAATGATCTATAGTTTAAGAAATAATAATTTTAAAAAAAATTATAAAAAGAATATACAACTAGTAACTTATATAACTTTAGTTATACCATAATATAACTATGCTAATAACAACTCTCCCCTGTAGATCTTCCAACCAAAATTTACAGGAAGCAAAAACACAAGATAACACTAAAACACACAATTAAAAAGTACTTAGAACACTAAGGAAAAGATAAGAAAACACAGAAATACAGCTGACTAACTTGGAAACAAGAAATAAACTAGAGCAGCAACAA
>CAJVQA010010774.1:0-11173 GCA_910591915.1 Cetraspora pellucida | reverse complement strand
GAAAAGGTTACTTATCGTACGTTACGCGAGGTTTTGAATTGTGGAGCGACAGAGTCGCAAACTTCCGAACCCAACACTACGTTGTATCAACACAAATATTTTTTTTTGGACGACAGAAATGCATTAAACAGTCCCCCTTTTTTTATGAAACCGGAATTCTAAAAATAGATTACTATAAATTTCATAACGATTATTTTAGAATTCAGATGACACTCTTTTGTTCCCATATAGGGTCACTAAAAAACAGGGACTGTTTTAATGACTTTTAGAACACCCGGCATATATGCGATATTTAATTTTTTGATTTTTTTTTGTTTCTGGTTTTGTTGTTACTGTAAAAGTACAGTACTAATATCTAATATCAAGCAATTCGCAATGAAGTTGTCCCACAACTTTATAGCACAATGCTTATTTATAATATCTTTTTGCCTGTTTATGACATCAACGAAATCACAAGATACACGATTGACCACCTTCAACTACACGGAAAATACAACAAATACTATATTTCCTCAAAATGCTCCCAAAATAGTAAAAATTCGAACTTATGATGATGGGACAATTCTTGTTCATCTAATACGATATGGTGTACAACAAGCCAATTGTTTTGGACATAGTTTAGAACCGATATTACGTATAAGAGTTATTCACTTAAATGGAACTGTTATCGACATTAATTCTGATTTGGATATGGATTCTTTGAATTATTGTCTTTTTACAAATATTTATGGAGTTTTAGTTAATCCTATTGTAATATACCCTTTACAACAACCGTTCATTTTAATAAATTATTATAAAGCTAAAAATTTTTCTGATCCTAAAACTTATGAAGAGTGGGGACAGGTCATTGATTGGAGTGGCAAAAATTTAAGGTGCGTGTAAAAAATATTGTATTTTATAAAAATTATTAACATCATTATTACTTTATTAAGTATTAATGGTTTATTATCCTATAAATCACCAGTAATATACGTTATGGCTCATCTTATATTAATCCTCGAGGTGTTTGGACTCCAATTAGTAAAATTCAATTAAATATAAATAAGAGACTCGGATTTCTTAGATATTCTGCTATAGAAAATGGTACATCGCAGGGGATCGAATTTCAGCAATATTCAGTGTAATTTAACTTTTCTAATATTAATTATTATTATTATTATTATTATTATTATATTAATCGATTATTATAAATATATATAGTGATAATTCTGGAAATATATCAATGCTTACAAATGAGAATTTTACACTTCCATATTTTACCTCGATTCAGATCGCAACAATTTCTACTGTTAATAGTGGTTATGGTATATTTTACGCCATTTGTTCGGATAATGAAACCGATTTATTAGCCATAAAGTGCACATTGAATGCTAAATTCGTATCATATAATCAATCATCTAATAAAAGAGTGGCCGTTCTCTACGAACTAAGTCGTAATGTAAACATGTCAGGACTTTATTGTGATTTAGTATCTGTTGGTTTGGGTCATGCTTGTACAATGGTCGTCGATTCCCAAATAATAGTAAATACCTCAAACATAGTAAATAGCACAAATTTAGCAAATAATGCAACAACCAATATCACAAGTAACTTGACAAATCAAACATATTTTATAAGAGTTAACTTTCTATCATCAGGATCAGTGTTATCGTCGACTGTAATCACCGATATCCTCCCTTTTTTCGCTAATATGACTGTGCCCGCGATAGGTTGGAGAATGAAAGCGATGCCGTTCGGTGGATATATATTGGACAATAATGCTTATAATAATAGTGATATAAGCTATCATTATGTTTTTGCTTATGACGAAAATAACATTCAAACTGCTTTGGTACGACCAGGTCCTTTTATTACAAACATTTATGGTGTAAATGATATTATGAGAAATAATAATACTCTTTTACTTGCTTCACCTTATACAAATAATCAAAATAATTCTTGGACCTTGTTAACCATTGAGTTACCTAAAGTTTTAAAAAGTTTTGGTATGTTTTTTATATAATATATAAAACCTTGTTCTTATTACGTCATTATTTTTAATATTCCATTTTATTTATTTAGATCATGGTTACGGTAATTTTTGGATAGATCAAACTTTTCCTTCCATAAATGCCACTGTCAGTCCATTAACAACTACTTTAAGCATTACATTTTATAATCCTGTTGCTTTTTCATACGATTCATCAAACAGTTACATCGCTATCTACAAAACTTCTGATTATGGAATTAGACAAAAAGTCACGCCAAACATGTATAAATATTGTAAAATTAGTCAAGATGGAAAACAAATTTCTATAAATATTATTAGTAGTACATTTAATCAATTCGGTGATTATTACATACAAATGGATAATGATTTTGTTAAAAGTAAATTTTATGGTGAACCTTTAACAGGAATTGCCGCTGGAATTTGGAATATTAGTTCATGTAATATTTGATTTTCCTTTTTTTAGTTATTTAATATAATGCTTATACTTTGCTTATACTTGCTTATACTTAAATAATTTAGCTTATAAGTCGAATTCTTCAGGTATTATATCAAATATTTACGCTTTGTTATTCTTGATGTAACTTTAAATCCTATTTCATATCTTTTATAGATATGACTGCTATTACTGGTTCCCTTAGTCTCACAAGTAACGGGCTAGAAAATTTCTTTTCATATCCTAATCAATCAGAATATTTTAAGAATTTATTAAATGAAATTTCCATTAAATTACCAGTTAGACGTGATCGTTTAAGTACAAATGAAAAATTTCAATATATTAATTATGGTACATCTAATGTACAAATTATTTTTTCTATTCGTATAAATCCAAGAAATTCAACTACTGAAAATACTGCTCAAAGTGTTGTTTCAGATTTACAAACTATGATTATATATAAAGAAATCACATCATTTTCTAATAATTTAACAAATGATTTGGATGATAATTATGGTTTCACTGTACAAAGTAAGTTGAACAATTATTTTTATATTATTATTATTATTATTATACTTGTAGGATTATATGACTAACTCTATGTTTAGAAAGTTTATGGGAAGAATACGTAGAATATATTTGTGTGTCGATTTTGATTCTTGTGATTATCTTAATATTATACATAAAGGATAAACCGAGTGAACCGAATAAACCAAAAAATGCAATAAATGTCCTTATATCGATACACAAGACATTCAAAGAACTCCTTTTAATTTGGGTTAAGAAAAATGATTTGAATAAAGCAAAAGAAATAGCTCATACAATCTCAGGTTTTGCACTCATTTTAATTAACGTAGCTTCTACAGCTTACTTTGTATTTATCAATTCTAAAGATATACCTGCTCTTATTTGGCCAAGGTATTTCATATAAAGTATTATTGAAGTTAGTGTATACTTTTAATATTATCGAATTAATTTTAAATTTTTTTTTTTTTTTTTTTGTTTTACTATCTCAAAGTAAAATTATCTGGTGTGTTCCAATAGTTATAAATTTATTAATAGCTATCATATTGGGACTTAAAAAACTCTTTGAAAAACTTGGAGCTGAAATTAAACAACTTAAACCATATAAACCTACTAAAGATAAACAACTTGAATCTACTAAAGATAATCAACTTATATCTACTGAAAATATACAACATAAATCTATTAATGAGGAATATAATCGAATAATAGAAATGTCTGAAGAAACTTTTACCAATGAATTTTCCGAAATTTTGAAAATAAAAAAAGATGAAAAGATAAATGATGATTTTTCTAAAATTAATATAGAAAATGCAATAAGCAAAAGTATGATACCTAATATTTTGAAAAAATTTCATAATAAAAAGGATGAACCAGAAAGTTCTGATAGTATTAAAGAAGGTCAGGTTTTTATTGCGATACGAGAAGAAATTGAGATTATATTATTAAGAGAACTTTTCTATGTGCGTTTTCAAAAAAGGATAAAAGAAAAAATTCAGAATTTATTAAAAGAAAATATTTTTCCTAGTGGAATACCTGAAATTTCTGATAAACTGGCTGAAAAAATTTCTAATGACATGTCCGAAAAAATTTCTTATAATTTTAAAACAAAAATCTATGACAAAATTAAAAAGCATTCCGAACAATTCTTTGAGGAAAAACATTCTAAACAATCTGAGATACCTTTAAGTACAGTGTCTGATACTATACAAAGTATACAAGAAAACCTTCCTTCAATACTCTTAAATATTTCTTCTAAAATTGAAAGCGTAAATAAAAATTTGGGAGAAAAATTAGAAAGGGATTCTCTTAATAACAGTTTGAAAGCTATTTTCATCAAACATGTCAATGAAGAAAAAAAAGAAAAAGAAGAAAATGCTGCAACATTGTCAATGTTTATTCTTTTTATAATAGCTGATAGTGAGTCTTTAGTAATTTTGGATGACCTGAGAAAAAGATTTATTAAGGAAAAAAAGAAACATCACCTGGCTCTAATTAGAGTATTTATAGAAATTATTAAAAATATTCTACTTATTATTATTATGGTACGTAAATAATTTTTATTTATTTATTAAATATATATAATTTTTATTTAATTAATTGTATTTTATATTCCTTATTTTAAATAGGGGTTTTATGCCTCATCTGTTGTAATTTATGGTTTTATACCATTCATGGCATTGATTACATCCTGCCTTAAGTGCATTTTGAGCAGTATTTTGAGTGGTATCCTTATTGTAAATTTGAATTCAAAACCAAATAATCAAAATAATTATAACTTCTATGTAAATTGAATTTATTAGTAATAATATTTTTTATATAAATAAATTGGAATTTTATATAAATAAATAATTGTAAGTTTGTTTTTATTAGTATTACTGTATATTAAGTCTAGAATAAATTATTTATCCCTTAAACTGCCTGTTGTGACGTATAAATTTATATGCTAAAAATATTTTGAAGAAAAAAACATCCAAAAAAATTTTTATAAAATTTTTATTATAATTGACTATGACGATTATCCAAGATTTACCCATTTTGCACCATTAAAAGAACATAATTTGGTGTAATGTAACAAGATTAGAAAATTCAAAACACAAAAATACATTACAGAAATAAAGAAATACAAATTTAAAATAAATACTTGAAATAGTTTATAAATGTTGTGCTCCAGACTAACGCTTGTCTCAGATACACCTCAAATGTAGATCATCAGGTGAGAACATATCAATCAGTGTGATCTTATGCATAACTAATTAATAACAATATTTTTTATTTTATTAACTAGGCGCTTGAAATGCTTAAAGAGAGTTGGAAATGAGTATAATTTATAATAAAACTTTATAAGAGCTTTCCTTTGAAACTAAACTTTAATGACATGCACTTAGAGAATAATAAGAAAATGTACGTTTATAAAGGTCAAGGGTATATATAGCGAAACCTGTAAATGTATCATCTATAAATACACATCCTCTTTAAATGCATGCTTAAATTCGAACACAAATCTATACATGATTTTCATAAATGCATTTTTTCTTATTGTTCATTAAGTACACATTAAAGTTCAGTCTCAAAAATGTGTACTTATGAAAGTTTTATTGTATTTGGGTCAGTTATTTAAAAAGACTTTTTCAATATATTATAATAGTGAAATTATAAAAGAGGTATTTATTTTAATAATTAATAAATTATTTATTAAACAAAAACTAAAAGTTTAGTTTTAGAGCTTTTCTCAGTGTTTAGGTATTATTAAAGCCTAAAACTTAACCACCTAGAAAAATAAAAGTGAGATGAACAACTTTACTTAAGAGTGCAAATAAGGTTTACTTAGTATAAATATTAAGAAATGTTTTTAGCAAAGATTTGATACAAGTAATTTATGAATAGAGGTAGAAATTGTTATTTATAAGTTTATATTTAGTAAACATTATAATATATATTTATTATAATATATATTTATTATAATAGGGTAACTATACAATGCAATTATACTAAAAATTAAAAATAAAAGCAAATATATTAATATATTGTAAAACATTTAACAATATTATAGGCAATTGACTTATTTAACTGATTAAACAAAAGTTTATAAAGCATCATATAATAAATTATCAGATTATTAGATTATTTAAAAAAGTATTTTACTATTAGTTTGGATGATTTTTGATTATCATTTAATTAATTTAATAAAAAATCTTATGAAAAAAATAAATATATTAAATATCAGATAAATAGACAAATTAATTTGTATAAGATTACTAATTTGAGTCTAAAATTTTTGCTTTATTATTATTAGTTATTCTAATTTATAATATTATATATTTTTGTATTCAATTTATTACATATTTATATGCATGTAATTTATATATATAATAAATTACTTTTAATTTTTTTTGATTGTTAAATATTATTTCTATTTAAGACTAAAATAATTGTAAAATATCTTATTTGTTAAATACTTTTTTATTTATAATTTATTACTTTTTTTTAAAGCTAAAACAGTAATGATCACTATTAAAAAATTTTATATATTTTATATATTCTAAATGTTTTAAACTTTTGTATTACTAGTTAAAAGCATGGCCTCATTGTTAGTATTTTAAAAAATACTTCTGTATTACTGAACTGTTTATATACTTAAATGATCAGAATATTTTGATCAAGTCTCCAAAGATTTTTTATTAACTTATATTTTTTTATTATATAATTTTACTTTAATAAAGTAATTTATTTTTTTGTTTTAATTAGTTATTAAATATTATTTAAAAAATAATTTGAACTATTTATAATTGATTCTTTTAATCCAAAATATTAGAAAAAAAAGAATTAAAGTTTGCAAAAATTATATTAAATTAACTAATAATATTAGTGTTTAAAGTCTAGTAAATCTAGTTATGCCATTAACTTACCTTATAATTAATTTGTTAGTATAAGATATAGATATTAAAGTAATAATATTAATTAATCTTAAAAAGCTGCAAATCAGTTTTACAAAAGGCTGTAAACTATAACTAAAAATTACAAATAATAATATGTTAATAATTTTTAATTTTAACTAATCAAAATATTTTTTGGTTAATTTTAAATTAATTTGTATTTTTGGTAAAATAATATATATTATATTAGGTAAATTTTTATTTTTTGACATTAAAATAAAATTTTACTTATATTTTTTATTAGTAGTTTTAAGATTAGTAACTATATAGAATTTCTAAGTACAAATAATTTATATAAATGTAATAGTTGAGATTAACACTCATATTTAGAACTAACTATTAAACTACTAACTATATATAACTAACTCTAAGTACAAAAATAGAAAAACTATATTCAAAAATAAAAACCTATACATATTTATCTGTAACTTAAACTTACTAAAATAATTAAAACTCATCTAGTTTTGGAATATTAAATATAATTAAAATATATATTATATTTAATCTATAAGATAGTTTATATATTAATTTTTCTATTAGTATGACTAATAGATAAGAATATATTGGTATTAGAATGTACTTAATTAAATAAGCCACATAAACAAGAGTATATATAAATACAATATGTATAATTAGTTTGTTTGTTATAGTTGTTATAGTTAGATTATAATAATAATCTAAAATATAAAAATTTAAGTTTTTGTTGTTTTTTTCAATTTAAAAAGTTTATATAGTAAAGTTTTTAAAGTTGTTTATAACAAAGTTCATTAATTTTAAGAAGTATTTTAATAATTATTTATAATGCTAGTTTATAGAATATATTAAAAAATTAAAAATATAAAGTAAAGATTTGAGTTATAAAGTTTTTAAATATAATATCAAAATAAAATAAGTTATAATTAAGAAGTATATTGTGAAATGTTTTATGATTTAGAATTATTTAGATAAGTTCATCTTGTTAAATTTCAGAAAGATTTATATTTTGGTTTGGTTAATATGTTTAAAAATAGTAGTTTGTACAATGTTCAAGAGTAAAGCTAAATTAAAGCATATTGGTCAATATATTAAAATGTTAGATAAATTGTAATAAAAACAGCTTATATTAAAGAAAATATGTAAATATGTTTTTAACAAAGAGAATGAGTATAAAGTTTATTTAGTAATATTTTTATTTTAAAGAACTTAAGATAGTTAATTTTAAAATTAGTCAAATTATATGTTAGTTTTTGGTTATAATTAATATATAGCCAGATAGATTTCTAATATATTTTTAAAATAAAACAGTTCTATTCTTGGTTGCATTTCTAAAATAACCACATAGGCTTTGCAGATATTTTTATTATAACTTCTAGTTGGCTGTTTTATAAAATATTAATTTTAATAAAGAACATAATATAAGTTATAAATATTAGTATAGTGCAACAGATAAATAATGAGTTTGTTACTACAACTAATCAGATATTATATAAAATTATGAATTCAGAGTAATAAGACTTCAAAGTATAGATAAAAATTTGGCATATATTAATTTATTTCTATAATAATTTTAACCTTTTTTTCTACTACTTAAGAGTGCCAAAAATTATTATTTCTTTATTAAAATTTTTGTCTTTTTATACAATTTAAGCTTTACTAATAAATTTTATTTATATTTAGATTACATTTTTATTTTTCCATTATTCTGCCTTTTTTCAATTGTGCAATTGCAAGTTTTACTTAACCAGATAAGTATCTTATTTTAATTGTTTTACTTTTATTATAAGCTATTATAAATATGCTAACTTGTCCTTTTTTAACCTAGGTCTCACTACTCTGAAACATTACATCTACAGTCAAATGTTATCCTGATTTGGTTATATTCACCTTGCCTGATGTGTCTTGGCATAGAGAAGAGACTCAATTATGCACATTTCACTGTTTTGTAAGTTTTTTATACATGTATAATCTGTAAGTTCTAATTATCATTTATGTTATATATTATTATATATGAATTATTATGTTTCTGAACTGTAATATTTCTCTAGCATTTATCTTATATTACTATATATTAGAAGTCTGGCAGTTGTTTTATTACTTGATTATCTCTGTGATAATGTTTTTTTGATGTATATAAAGAAAGAAGTATTATATTTTCTTGAGTCTTCTTGCTGTTTGGATTAGAATTTCTTGTTTGCTAGTGACTTTTCTTTTGTCTTGTCATTTGAAGTTCCTTTTTTCTTTCTTGCCAAAGGTTTTGAAATAGCAGATTATAGTATATATTTGTTGTTAGTTATTATTATTTATTTTTATTTTATTTTTAGTTTTTTTTTTTTGTTTTTTATAATTTTTTTTGTTTTTATTTAATTACTATAATAGCTTTTAAGATTTTGATATTAATAAAGGTAGCCAGCACTTTTTCATCAATTATTTACAGCTTGTAGATGTTGTTTAAAAGTTGATCATATACATAATATAGGTCTAACTATTTAGGTTTAAATTTACTACTTCAGAAATATTCTATTAAGACCTTATAAATCAACATCTTGTCACCAATATTGAATTTGAAAGCCAATTTCTGATAAATATTATAATATTGCTTTTGTCATTCTTGAGCCTGTCAAATGTTATCTAATATAATATTTCTCATTTAGGAGAGGTGCTCTATCATTTATAGGTTTACTATAGGATGGTTCTCTTCAATAATTCTTCTTTATTACTTGGATAGATGGGCTGTCAAGCTTTTTGGTTATAAACAAAATAGAATAGAAACATTTTTGTAATAAATTTTTAGCAGTACAATAAGCAAAAAGAATGAAATGAATAATTAAATCTCAATTTAGCATATTTTTAACAAGTTTAGCCATGGCTTTACACAAGTAAAATTAAATTGTTCTACAATCTATTAGTCTGTAGATAGTAGGTTGTTGATAACTTGTACTTAACTGCAAATTTATTTATAAACTTCTTAATAAGATTATTATTAAAATGAGTACTATGATTAGACAGTATGTACCCAAGACAGACATGTTAATATATAATTTCATTATACAAGAAATTTGCAACTATCACAGTGTCTGCTTTCTCTATAGCCATTATCTTGATCTATTTTATCATATAATAAATAGCAACAAGAATGTTATATTTTAATCTTGATATTCAAAAAAGAGGTTCTACAAAGTCAATACTGATTTGATGAAATGGCAATTTGTTGTAATGGGCCAGACATTTGAGTATTCTTTTTATATTGGTGTCTATCACAAATTTGAATATAGTTTCAAATATTATATATATCTAAGGCCAAAAGTAAATGTTCTTAATTTTATCAAACATTATATTCTTATTAAAATGGCCTTCTAATAAGTATTGATGTGTCAAAAACAATATAGGCTTCAACTTATGCTTTTGGATCATGTGAAGCAGATGATTTTTTTTTCAATCCTTTTTATATAAAATGTCATTATTAAATAAAAAAAATTATTTTTTTTTGCAATTTTTGTTTCTTTTTAGAGTCAAGAATGAATGAAAGCTTGCAGGTTTAAAGATATATCTTAAGTTGGTTATAGTAGGTAGGCTTTATTTAATTGTTTAGTTAGTATAATCAAGCTATTTATTTATTATTTTATATATATTTTCTTGTTAACAAACTTGCTAAGATACCAGATCTGGACTGAATTTTGTATCTTAGATTTATATAGAAGTATAAGAATTTTTTTTTCTTTTTATTGTTTTTTTTTTTATTATTTATATATATTATCTTTTTTTTAAAGAAGATTAGATTTAAGATAATGCATTTGCATTATTATATTTTTGACCACTTTGATGTTAGATAGTAAAGTTATAAGGCTGCAATCAAAGTATCTATCTTGCATGTATTCTAGTAAGTTTTAAGGTCTTTAACCTTTTTAGTATATTATGATTAGTTACTATAATAAAAAAATTTAATCCATAGTAGTACTAGAAATGTTTTATTGCCTATAGTACTATTGAACATTTAATTTCATAATAGCATAGTTTCATTTGAGTGGTGTCATCCCTCTACTCACATATAAACTACAAACTCTTTTTTATTGTTATCCTTTTATGAAGTACTGCACTAAGCTCAGAACCAGAAGCATCAGTATTGATATAGAATGTCTTTGTGAAGTCGGAATATTGTAGAATAAAAGCTGTAATTAGCTAATGATTAAAAATTTAGAATGCTTTGTTTTGCTCTTTTTGCTATTTATATTCAACATACTAAATCTAAAACAACCAAATCAAAAGCAATATCTAAAAAAACACAAATGATTCAGTTATTAAGAGAACTAAACA
>CAJVQA010010773.1:0-11173 GCA_910591915.1 Cetraspora pellucida | reverse complement strand
TTGAGGCTTCGGCCGCAAGTTCCTATGTCCAATTTACTGAATAAAACCCTAGGCCCAAAAGAGGCTAGTTGAATATCAAAAAAAAAAATATAATAACTTATAAGTTTTGTATACTAACTTTATGCAAACTGATAATTAAATTTATATAAACTGTCAGTCAAATTCATACAAACTAACAGTTAAATTCATACAAACTAATAGTCAAATTTGTACAAATTGATAGTCAAATTCATATATAATACTTTTAATTAAATTGTAATATCTTATAACCTAGTAACTTAAATTATATAAATTTGGTATCATTTGATTTATTGAAATTAGCTGAATTAAATGATATCAAATTTACATAATTTAAGTTACTAGGTTATGAGATATTGTAATTTATTTAAAAATGTTATATATAAATTTAACTATTAATTTGTACAAATTTGATTGTCAGTTTGTACAAAATTGACTATTAGTTTGTATGAATTTGACTGTCAGTTTGTATAAATTTAACTGTTAGTTTGTATAAATTTGATTGTCAATTTGTACAAAGTTAGGATGCAAAATCTGTATAAAGTGAATAAGTTGTTAATTTTTTAAGTAATAGATTGTGAGTTCAAAATCCTTAATGATAAAAATTTAAATAATTACCAATATAATATATAGACAGTATTATAGTGATACTATTCTGTTGATTAGTTAAAATATGATACCTATAACTATAGTTATACCAATATGACTAACAGATTATAAGATATCTGTATAACTAGTTATACAAAAGAATGCAAACTAATAATAGGCAATTCAAATTCAAGATAAGTTCTTGTAATTATGTAAATTCATAAACAGAAAAACCAGAATTCACTTGAAAAGATCCAAGTAAAAAAATAGTACAGATCTTTGATAGTACTATTGTAAAAACTAGATCTAGAAAACAAATATCAATGTGAAGAAATCAAATAGACAAGAACTTCAGATGAGGAGTACTATCAACTAGTCTACTAGAAGTTTTGAACTAAAGAAAAAGATATCAAATATCATAATCTTGATATACCAAAAATAGGTTATAGTTCTTTTAGACTATCTGGATTAGAAGCCTTATGCCAAAAACAAAGATATACTATAAGTACTAAAAAATATTATAAAGTAGATACTTAGGTCTGAATGAACTTTGCAAGAGTAAATCCTATTAACAAGAACTAAATATAAGTTGTTAGTTAGCAGAAAAGTCTTCTAAAGCCTTACAGTTAGGTGATGTATTCTGAAATATGTATAGGTTAATAGATATATAAACAAAAAGATTAAAATTAAGTTAGATAATATTTAGATGTCAAAATTTGAATGATTATCTGTTAAGTGTAGTATAAGAATTAGAGTATTTAGTTAGATAATTTTTTGGAAAATTACAGATATAACAGCTAATGCAAAACCTGCAAATAAATTACTTAAATTGACAACTAAAAGTTATATATATGGTTAGTTGCATACTTATTTTGTACAAGTTATATAATCATAATTAAATTATAATAAAAGCAATAACTGCCAATAATCAACAGCCTTAGTGACAACAAAAAAAAAATACTGCTATAATATAATCTTTATTTTTAAATATTATCAAATAAAATTTTATATAAATATTTTAAAACTTAAAAAAAATAAATCATAAGCATATTTTTAATAATTTTCTAGACAAATTTGTCTAAAAAAATCTACAAATTAAAAACTAAATTTTTTTAAAAAAAATTTAATGTAAACTATATGTTCTTGTTTTATTCTAAGTTTTATTTCTAATTTTAATAATAAGATTTACTTAGTTTAAAAAATTGTTAAATTTATATAATATCTAAATATATATAAATAATTTCTAATAAAATTAACTACTGATTCTGCTAAATTAATTCAATAATATATTGGTTTTATTTTTAAAAAATACATTTTTAAAATTTTATTTAAAAAACAGTTTAAAGAATACTACTCTTGAATTATTAATTGTTTAAACTCTATACTACAATGTTCAAAAGCTGTCAATCCATCTTCATCTTTTAGTAAAATGTTAGCACCATTTTTATACAAATATCTTGCGCAATCTAGGTGCTCAGAAATACATGCTATATATAAAAATTGTCAATAATCGTGTAACAATCAATAATTTAAAATTATATTAGATATAAATTACCATAATGTAAAGGAGTCTCATTTCCAGTTGTCTAAAACATATATATGATAAAAATAAAAATTTTATATTTAATAACTAATAAGTGAATTATATACAAATAATAGTTTTATCAATATTACCAAAACGTTCATATCGGCACCTTTTTCGACCAATAATTTAACAACATTCAAATGTCCTCGATCACAAGCCCAATGCAAGAGTGATAATCCCTTCAGTTTATAGAATTTTTGAATCATTAGAATAAAAAAATAAAAATAAAAAAATATAAGTAAAAATCAAAAATAAACAAATAATCGTTAGATGTTACCTGGTCATCTTTGGCATTTACATTAGCTTCTCCTGATTCTAATATTCCGCTTATCTCAGACGACTTACCTTGCTTGGCGTATGAAAAAACATCATCACTATCACTATTTAAGAAAAAAGAAAGAACGTGAGCATTGTGACCTAAAAAATTTGTTCAGAACCAATTCTAATTTGAACCAACAATTTAGTTCGATTTGAATTTTTATTCTGGTTGGCTAATCACCGAGTATAGCCTACTAAGTAAATTGACATTTCCTGGATTCTTGCTAAAGGCGTTCCATTTTTTTTTTTTTTACTGCCAACTCAAATTTAGCAAGAATTTCAGAGTATATAAGTCGACGGACTTTAATAGTCATAAGATCGATTTACTTAGTAAGAAATAAGAGCCTCACTAATAATAATGTTTGATATCTGGATTCTAATATTGGAAAACAAGTATTGTTCGGACAAATTCAATTGCAATATATAATACTAACTTTGTCGTTGCCTCTTCTTCATATGACAAAGTGGAAACATATGTCCATCTATCTTGTGGAATAGCCTTCGTTTCCTACTCACCACATCCTAGTAAGAACAACTATGATCCCAAAATCTAACAAATTAATAAACCATTTGAAAAAAAACGCTACATTGTCTATTTTATCATTTCCATCATCATCATCATCCGATGAACTTTCTTCATTGTCCACATGATCTTTACTCCATCCAACCTTTGCTTGTTCCAAAATATCGATATAACGTTGCTTTGCATCCTCTTTTGAAATTTCACCTAGTTCGTTCCAGGAATCCCACTTTGCTCTACCTCTAAAATCTAGTAAAGAAGGTTTTGGAGCATTACAAGTGCCAATCGTTGCAGCTTTATAAGTACCATAAAGCTTTTAAGAATAACAAAAGTTAATTAAATTTACATAAAAAGGAGAAAACAGAGATAATATTACCTTTAATTTAATTTCATCAGATAGCTTGATATTTGAATGTTTATTAAGATACGTATATGCAGAGATAAACTGCGCTGATAACATATCTGTTTCACCCATTCTACGTATAAACTTTCACGATCTTGGTAAACTTTGACAATCTGGGCTCATCCTAATTTTTATATAGATGATGTTCGTGTAACAATTGCATACAATGTTGATTGTGATTGGATATTAGTATACGTGGTAAAGACATTAACTGACATATATATCTGTTACTTGGGTTCTTTAATAAATTTATGAGCATTTTTTTTTATCCTAACAATGGTCTAAAATGCTTTTAAATGCTTTCTTTTGATAAAATTTAATGGTTACTAGGCTACAATTAATTTCTGCTACGTAGCAATTTACTGATCCAATAGCAGGATCACGTGCAACACATTATATTGCGATTTAGCTAGCACTACCGCCCATCTAAACTTAGCCTTAAATCTGTTATGCTCTCCAGGTTAGTAAGAGAACATAATCAAAAACAACAAGCTATAAGACGTAATAATGGTACGCATATTTCTTATATTTTAAACATGCTTAACAGTCGTACCGGACATAACAGTATTTTAACGTGAGTTTTAACCTTACAGAGCAACTTAGAAAAGAAGCTACACAGGCTGTAGGAGAATTAACTGATTGCTTAGCGGACACATTAAATGAAAGGCACGTGCAGTCTTCAAGATTTTAAAATTCTGTTTCATATTATAAGCATAAATTTAACGTTGCGTTCTTATCTTTTAGAGTCACTTCAATATTTAAAACTCAGCGCGAAATTGAAGCTGAAGCTCGTCGTCTTTCCGCGCAGTCTGCAAAATTCACAAAACAAACAAAACAATGGTTGAATATGCTAGACGGATTTAATTCTGCTTTAAAGGTTCGAATTGTTCACTTGTTTCGCGTCTTTAAAAATCTTATATTCATATTTCTCTTTGTTATGTAAAGGAATTGGGAGATGTACAGAATTGGGCTGAAGTAATTGAGAGAGATATGAAGGAGATAGCAATGACATTGGAATTCGTGCATAAAGGTGAGTGATCTTGGACGTGGAACTTTGGAAATTTTCTAATATTCCGGTGTTATAATGAAAAATTCTACTGGAAGAATCATCTCATTGGAATGAAGATACACAAATACGCATTTATTAGCTAATATTAAAATATAATTATACAATAAAGTCATGTATATTGTCATATGAACTTATAAATATACAAGTGTTACTTTCTAAAAATTGCGATTATAACCAAATTTATGGATCTTGAGGCCACGAATTCACAAGATAGTATGTTAATCAGAAGGCAATTTCTGAGCATGGCTGAGACCTGTGGATTTTGTAATGTTCTGCGATCTTAAGGAATATCAACTTTTTAAGTGCATATTCCTTAAAAACACCATAAATCGTAAATCCACAGGACCCTGGAGCATGGTCCTTTCGAAGTTAGTGTATCATTCTTATAGCATACCAAAAATGCGTACGTACAAGGTTGTGCTCCGGAATGTCATATGATAGTCCGGAACATTATTCAGTAAAGTCTTTCCCAACATTGATAACAACAATAGTGATAACGATAATGATATATATTATAAAGTCAAATTTATTTCGTTTATATCTTTATATCTTGCCTAACATTAAGAAATAGTTATATCAAATTTGAATAATTGTGCAGAAAACTTGAAATTATAGTACCTTTATTTCTGTATTCAGCAAATATATAAAGTTTTATTAAATCGGTTATTTTTAATTTATCATATGAGAGCTAAATCCGCTTTTAATATCAGGTGTGATGTGTAGTTAAAACAAACGTGTTTTGTTTTCTAAATAAAAAAATTGGCTAAGAAAACCACGTTATCGTTATAATTAGGGTCAAGATTAGAACGATGTGACGAATATCATTAAAATTTCATGAGGAACATTTTTTTCTAATAAAAATGTAGTTATTCATGTTTTATTTCGTTTCGATTTTTACGTTACGTATGATTTTTAAATTCGATTGGTCAAAATTACAATTTTTTGTGGGCATTTTCCAAGAAACCAAAGGTATGTCACATGACAATGTCAATTTTTGTACACCAGGCATCCTAAGTACGACGTGTCAGCCAAAAACAAGTGATCGAAACTCTCCGAACATGAGTTAAAGAATGTATAACGATCGGACGATGCATTAGGGACAATGAAGTTATAATCACATGATTAAATCGAAGGATATTTATCGTTATTTTATTTTATTCTGAAAAAAAAACAAATTTTTATTACCCGAATTTTTTGATTTTTAATCTTAATTATATTAAGCATGAAAATAATAAAAGTGAATCATTGTATTTTAGAAAAGTTTTAATGAATGCGTCATGTATAAAACCTGGTTAATATTGCAAAATTTTATTTTTGAACTTAAAGAACCTTCACAATTACTTTCTCATACAGAACAGCACATTACCAAGGAATTTAAGACCACTTGTTAACTGCAAGTGGTACATCAATCATTAAAATACCATAAGAATGTTAAACCACCAAAAAGTAGTTTTTTTCTTTTAAAGATATTTATCGATAGTATATTCAAAAGAAATAAAAATATTTTGATATCCAACAAAGAAATCGAATCAAACTTCAAAAAGGACGGGAATTATAAAACAGTTCGAAAAAAAAATTGCGATAGGAATATTAACGAAAAAAGAATTTTAGAACCTTTAGCGTGGCCTAGAATAAAACAAAAATTTAAAAGTGATTACTGTTTCTGATAAGAAATTATTAGAATGAAAGTCACAAATGGACAAAAAAGTGAAAAAGAAAAAAAAAAGAAAGAAATAGAATAAAATAAAACGTGTTAATATCGATGGAGTTGCAAATTACCAAAGTCAAGGAAATTACAAACAATTAATAATGTAATTATTATATGTAATAACATTAGTATCCAGTACTTTAAAAAAAAACCCCCAAGGCTCTTAACAATTCTTTTAAAAGTTTAATAAATTTCCTAAAAACAGAAACAACTAAGTTAAACATTTTCTTTCGGCCACCATCCTATAACTTTAAAATCTTCAATCATCTCCACGAGTTTTTCGTCTGTAATTTCCGGAACTTCATATTGGAAACCAGTCTCTACGGTAATCTTCGTTCCATCGACGGATAGAGGGTTGTTACAAAGGAGTTCCTTGTCAACATAGGGTGTCAACGGCGTGTTCTTAATTTTTTTACTGTCCCTTATGAATGTCGTCCATGGACCCATGTGCTTGTCGTTACTGTCTTCTACTGCACTATCAAGATTCAACTGGTATGAAACATGAAAATAAAAGTACAATTAGGGGCATCCTTCATTGCGAATGAAAGCAACACAACGAATAACCGCAAACCTGTGCTAGATTGGATGTAATAGCACCATGAAATCCAGTCTTTATACCGAAGATGTTGCTGAGATGCTTGTTAATTCGTTCTTGGTCTAAAAACAATCAATTTATCTATCAGTTATTATTATATATATGACAAGACAGAAGACTTTAAAAAAATTGTGATAAACCATATAGAACTTACCTGTATTGCCCAAATCAGCCAAATTATAAATATAAGGTCCTTTACCGGCCTTACCATTGTTTTGATACCAAGTTGCAACATGCCATAAAGCACGTACTACATCATATACATGAACAGTGTTAATTTTAAGGTCCTTAGACCAAAGGACTTTCATCTCTTCATCTAATAATTTATAAATTCGTCCACAGACAATACGAGGAGCTATTAATAAATTAATAATTCTGTCAATCTCTAAATTTTTAAGTCAAAACTCCAATAATGATGCAATTCAAAATCGTAAACTTACTTAAACCCATAGTTGCGCCTGGACCATAAACTATAGTTGGCCGTAAGATCACGAGGTTCAGCCTACAAGTTAACAAAGTATTAGTTCGTGCATATTAATTAAATATGAATTAAAATTAATAAAAAAAGTTGCTTGCCCTTCAATGGCCTTTATCTTTTCTTCGACTTTATATTTGTACTTTGCGCACATCGTCCATGGTTTAGCCTTATCATCTTCTTTACTGGGATTCTTATCATAAAGATCAATTTCAGCCAATGCCTTAACTCCTGAATATTCAAATAATTAACTTACTTTATCTGATTGATATATTTCCGCAGTCGAAACTTCCACATATGCCTTGACATTTCTTCGAGCAGCTTCCTCTGCATTTCGGACGGACAGAGTATAGACACGCTCTTCATAAACCTGCATAGCAAGGAATTTAATATAATATTAAAAATATAAATAATACGCGCAATTTGTCTTGATTATTGAATACAATACAAATAATGAACGTTTCGATTTATTTCATAAATAAAAAAGTATTCGTTTTGAATTACTTGTGATAATGACCTTTTCGATTTGTGAATACTTTGTTTCAGCTGCTAAATTAAAGACATAATCAAATGAACCTCCGTCTGTTCGCGTAAAGGAATTTTCAATTGAAACTATCCGATTGTAATGCGATAAAAATATATTTAGATTAACCATAAATATAACAATATATAGACCTAATTACGCTTTATAACACTATAAATCAACATTTTCAAGGAATAACGAAAAAAACACGACTTACGACGATCGACAAGGTCCCTTTGCCAAACCTCAACCTTAGAAAAGGCTTCCTTTTGCCTTGGATTGAGGGCAGTTGTTACAAGTAATACTTTATCCACTACTCTTATTTCAGAGGCAAGCTCATTCTCTACAAGATAAGGAATGAAATTGCGTCCTATGAAACCTAGCCCTCCAAGAACAAGAACTGTTGGCTTGGTCATAAGTTATGTAACCTCTATTAACTAGTACTTTTAACCGTAAGTAAAAGAATAATGAAACCCTCCTTTCTTAAGGACTTCAAGATGCGAAAGAATGAATGTATAAGTGGGAATTGCCAACAATAAAGGAGTTCCTAATGAACGGTTGAAAGGATAGAAGGTTGTTTGCGATAAAAAAAAAACAAGTTATCGTTGTTTGTACAACACGGACTGCAGAATGCTGAACTTAAACGTACGTAACAGTAACAGGTAGAAACATGATTATCCAAATCTTGCAAAATGCACATTAAAGTTTAAAACCTTGCAACAATCATATAAAAGGCCTATATGCATATAGTTAGTCTTCATTTTCCTCCTTCACGTCAACTAATTAAACTTAGTGTGAAAATTAAAGAATTCGATTTCACCAAGTTTAAGTCGGTAAAACTGGTTATTCTTTCTGATTGGTTCAAATTCACCATCTAATTGATCCTCAAGAATTAATAAATAGTTTGAGTATTACTTCGATTACTAAACAAGGAGGTTTTCTAATGCAGGTCATGACGTCAGGTGTGATGTTGGTGAAACATAAGATTGAAGCTTCTAATGCTAAAAAAAAAACATTAATATATACGATTCTACGTATTCGTATTTTATTTTAATGATCTAATATAAAATGCATATATGGTGTTTAACATCTATTATGCTTTGAAGTTTTATATATAAAATTTTAACACAAATTTATATGGGCTAGGTGCTGGAAAAAGAGACCAAATCGACAAAAAATAGATTTTGCGGAAAATTGATTTTTATATTATAAAATTTATATTAACTTATAGAAAATACAGATTTCAAATAATTATACTGCCTCACCGTTAATATTAAAAAAAAATAATAATAATAATTATACTGTAAATTTTTATTAATATAACAGCATTTTTTTCTTAAGTAATAATTGTTTCTAAGTTAATTTTAAATTAGGTAAGTTTAAAAAATTCATTTTGAAAAAATTATTAATTGGTTTCTTTTTTTAGCATCTAGCTTATATATTAGAATTAATATTTATATGATGCAAGAAGTCTATACTTAACAGTTACATGAAATGTTTTAATTTTTTAAATGATTATGATTTTTTTATTTAAGAAGTTTTAAAAAAATTTGATAGTAACTTTATAAAACTATATCAGTTCTATATATATGTTAAATATCTTTTTAAAATCTTTTTATTATAATGAGTTAAAACATTTTAAAAATTAAAATTTTATAAATTTATAAATTTATATATTGTTATAAAATAATTTTTATTATTATTTTATATAATACACATATTATTATTTTCATTATTAGATATAATAACTTAGTGAAATAAATAAGTTGTCATTTTTCTAAATAGTAGGTTGGAAGTTCAAAACCTGCTAATAATGAAAATTTAGATAACTATCTGTATTATGACAACTGTTTTTGACAATTAGGTTAAGATACTTGTAATTATAATTGCACTAATATAATTGGCAGTTTATAGTGCATTTGTGTAATTGATTACATAAAAGAATATAAACCAATATTAGATAGTTCAAATCTAAGATAAGTTTTTATAATTGTATAAATCTGTAAAAACTAACAAACAAAAAATTTATTTAAAAAGACTTAAATAAAAAGATTATATAGATTTTTAATAGTACTATTATAAAGGTTAGATCTAAAAAATAAATACTAATATTAAGAAGTTAAACAAATAAGAATTCTAAATAAGAGATACTACTAATCAAACTATTAAAATCAAATAATAATAAAAATATCAGGTTAAACTGATATACCAAGAACAGGTCATAGTTCTATCAGACTATCTGAATTAAACAAATGCAAGAATATACTAAAATATTAAAGATATATTATAAAGTAATACTAAGATTTAAGTAAACTTTACAAGAGCATAGCTCTATTAAAATTTGTAAAATAAGTAAATAAATTAACAAAAAGGTTTTTTGAATCTTACTAACAGATGACAAACTTTAAAATATGCAACGGTTTAGGTATTAATACAAAAAAAAATAAAGTCAAATCTGGATAGTCCTTAATAAAAAGTAGTACAAAGTTATTTATCTTAATATAAAATAGTTAAAGTTATATAGATATTAATTAAAAACAATCTAGAGAGTTTAAATAATACATCTATAAGCAGAATTAAATATAGCAAATAGTAAATAATCTTATAATAAAATTTTTAAATAGATAATAACTAAAATTATATATATAGTTAGCTGTATTCTTACAAATTATAAATATATTTAAAGATATCATTAACTAATAAAACTAATTTGATTAAATAATTAACTATTAATTTACAAAAAAATTCTTTACTATTGTATTAGTTATTAGTTATATAATTTATTATATATAAAATTTTAATTATAAGTCAAATAATTAATATATAAATTATAGGAATGTAGTAACTTAATGAAGTAGATAAGTTGTTAATCTTTCAAGTGATAGATTATATTGTTATAAGATAAATTTCTATTATTATTATATTATTATTATATTCAGTGTTGGGCAAATCAGTAATCAAGCAAAAATTTGCTAATCAAATTGGTCTGATCAAATTGGTCAATTGGTCAAACTGGTCAAATTGGTTAAGTTATTTATATAAATATAATATACTTATTATATAATAAATTATATTCAAAATGCTATTTGACCGATTTGACCAGTAAAAATTCTTTGACCAGATCAGTCAAATGATCAAATTGGTCTGGTTAAATGGTCAAACTGGTCTGGTTAGCCCAATACTGATTATATTACTATTTTAATATATTATTATTTCTATTATTGTATTATTATTAGTAGTAGTTACTAGAACTTTTTAGTTAGTTAGTAATTACTTAGTCACTTAGACACTTAGACACTTAGTCATTTAACTACTTAGTCACTTAGTTCTTTAGTCACTTAATTGCTTAGTTACTTAATAATTAATTGCTT
>CAJVQA010010772.1:0-11173 GCA_910591915.1 Cetraspora pellucida | reverse complement strand
CACTGGGATTTGAACTCTAGACCTGCCACTTGGAGGTTGACAACCTATCCACTTCACTAGGTCGCCACACCCCTCTTGTTCTAATTCTAATACTAGATGGGTTTTGAAAGAGTTAGTAAAATAAAATTTAGAGATGTTTTTCAAACTGTGTTCTGTTGATTTGGGTAATAGATAACAATCTTTGTTAATGCAAAATTAAATATAATAAAGTGCTGCTTTAAAAGTTGCTTTAGAGCACTCTTTAAAAATATATAATAAGTCTGATAAGAGATATAATTTTTACAAGAGTTTTGTATTCCTCAATTAGTTTTTTTAATATTAACATTTTGATATAGTTGCTTGTTTTCTATTAATTAATTTTGTCAAACTGAATGCTGTATTTTTTAAAGAATGAGTTAAACCAGGTTTTATAAGTTGTAGATAAGGCTTAAGTAATGAAATTCTAAAATCTTTTAAAGTTTTTCAGATAGAATGATAAGGGTAGTATTAATATTAAATTAGTTATTATTTTGAATTGTAAATTCAAGTTGCTTTAAGCTATATTTAATATCAATATGAAATATAAATTATAGTAATTTGATATTAAGTTTTTTTATAAATTCTTTAAAATTGATAGTTCTATATTTATGATTTAGATAAAGATATAAACAGGCTAAGTTTATAATTACTTTATATCTGCTAATATATGAATAGAATGAAATCGAATAGTATAATTAGAAAATATATAGATAGTCCAGTTAAGTAAAGAACACCTTTATAAATTTAGAAAATAAATCTTTGAAAGTATCATAAAATGCTTTAAAAGGAATTAGTTTTAATTTATCAAAGTTAGAGCTTAAGTTGATAATAAAGTCTGACAAAAACTTAGATTTTTTATTTACTATTTTTATTAAAAATATAGCTAAAAAAGTATTTGACAAAAGTCTGTTGTTATTTTAATTGTTATTAGATTTATTTAAAATGATTTGTCCAAAAATAAAGTCTCTAAAATTGGATTTCAAAAAAATAAATAGTTGTAAGACTAGTGAAATATTAAGTTTATTATATTATTGTATATTTGGTATAATATAATAGTTTTAAACTAATGGGATGTGGTGACCTAGTGAAGTAGTTAGGTTGTCAACCCCCAAGTGGCAGGTCCAGAGTTCAAATCCCAGTATCGATGAAAAATTTGAAAATCCTCTCTGTGTTATGGTTAACTGTCTCTTGCAATTGGTTGGGATAAGACACCTGTAATCTATGTCACATCAGCATGACTGGCAGGTCATATGGCATTTATGTAACAGTTATATGACATTGTCCTTTAGGACAAGGTCTGTGGTTACATGAAGAAATGCAAACTGGTACTGGGCAGTGCAAACCTACAATAAGTTCTTGTGGTCATGTAAATTATAGGAACCAATAGAAGAAAGATAGAAGCCCACTTGGAAGACCTGAGTAGAGAGGTAACTCAAGCTTTCGATGATGCTACTGTAAAGACTAGACTTATGAAACAGAGCTAGAACTTGTGAAACCAAGCAAATGTGCTGGTTTTTGAGAAGGGACTGGATGAACAACTAGGCTGTTAGAATTTCTGGGTTCTGAAAGAAAAGGATACATGCTAGCAAACATATAAACCAGAGGTGTATGGTTTTGACCTACCTTTCTGAGCTATCTGGAATGGCAGTTGGTAGAACTTAAATTGAATACTAAAATCAGGCATTACGGTGAGTCAGTCACTTCACAATCCAAAACTTCATATAACCTATGGTTGGCTTAGTCGAAAAGAGGTGTTTAGATTTGGTTGGTAGTTTGGGTCTGTTAGTAAGTATTTCTTCTTTACTTGTATTGCTTTTCCTTGCTTGAGCTGTCTACTAACTTTAATCCTCAATTACCTTACTACTTTGGATAATTGGACAACATGTATAATCACAACTATCACATTTCTTCAGATAGTTGGACTCAAGTGACTACGGCTGATCCTGGTACTTTAGAATGCAACAGCCAAATAAGGGTTAATAATATTATGAGTTAGAATAGATAAATTCAAGTAGTAGGTTTTTATGATCTGGAAACTTAGCAATTAGTTAATATATTAAAGAAGATGTTTATGTATTTATTAATATATAAAGGATCAGTTATTATTTTTTTATAAAGCAAAGTATCTCTGCTATCTCTCCTTCTTAGGGCCTTTGCAGCCTTTATTTATAAGAATATTTTATATACATTTTCTTGGTCTATATTACTGTTATTTAAGACTATAATGATTACGACTATATTAGTGATCCCTTCATTATCGACTAAGTTACCTACTTTACTCTTTTCATTAGAAAGAACTTTTCCTACATTTCGGTCCTTTCTGATGATTCTTATTTTTCTAGCTGAGACACCTTTATTTGGTTAGCTGTATTATGTGGCATGTGACTTAGCCATATAACAATACTAAAGTAGTAAGGATATGTTGTGAAGTAAGTATCAGCATTAGAATGAACTCTACAAGAGCATAGCAGTTTAATAGTATACCCTGATCACCAGTGTTGGTCTTGGCCATAGCAATACTAAGTTAGCTGTAAGAATAGGATACAGAAGATTCTGAAAGGTTTAGTACAAGGTCAAAGGTTCCAAAGAACTGCTTTAAAGACTTAGTGGCTATGGCATGTTTTTATTAGCATCAGCCAGGGTCATTGGTAGACAGAAGTAAGTAGGTGGATACAGAAACAGAGTGGTTAAATAGGGAACCTACAAGTGGGTTTCAGGTATGGCAGCTAATGTAGAACCTTTAGGCAGACTACTTAAATTAGACAATAACTAAAATTATACAAATGGCTAGTTGTATACTCTCTTTATAGTTGTTCCCTGTGGTTGTAAAGTAATCATTAGCCAAATATACTATTAATAAAATTCTGGGTCTCAAGTACTCATCTTAATATTTAAAAAAAAAAAAAAAATAGTTTTAAACTAGTTGAAGTCTTTAGAAGTATTATGTTTTGGATATTTGCTTTTTGATTAAGTTGTTTATTATTAGTATTCTGTTTATTGTTATTTGAAGTTTTTTTTGTATCAGAATTATTGTCTAATTGTATGTTAGTATTTTTAGTCTTTTTAAAAAGTTTATTTAGAAATTTTTTAAAGAAAATATACTTATTTTTTGTAATTAATTGTAACTATTTAATTTTGTAATAAAGACCACATTATTCATAGTTTATAAGACTTGTAAATTTGGCTAGCTTTAGTTTAAGTTTGTAGATATATTAAGAGTGAGCTGAAAAGCCACTTACTTTAGTTTTAAATATAAGAGTTTTTAGATCTAATGAGTGTTTATTATCGATTAGTATAATACAAAATATATCTTTGGTTTTATAAATAATACATGTATATATATAATAAGAAAAAATATAAAAGAAGATTTGATTATTGGTATCTTGTCTAATATTGCTATAACAGTTGGGGAATAGATAGATGATATTATGTTTAGATTAAAAAAATAACTTTGGTATATTATAAAAAGATTTGTAAAATTTAATATCAAGATTAATTTTTATTGAATTAGATGACTCAGTTGTAGTTGTAAAGGTGGTATCAAAGATAGATAACAAAAATAAATGCTATAAGACAAAGTATTGTGATATTTTTTACAAAAACATTTTGTAATAATATGTTGAATAGAACTGAAGAAAAAATGGTAGCCATTGTGGGTATCACATATTGTAGAGTTGAAATTAAACAGAAAGATTTTAAAATTTTTACAGTTTTTGTTTAAAATAACTAAAGTTTGATTACAATATTTATTTCAAAGAATATCTAGGTTGAAGAAGTTTGATTCGATAGTAATAATATTAAGTATTTTGTATAACTAGTCTAATAAGATGTTTGTACTAATATAAAATGATTTTCAAATCAGATTGAATAATCTAATTTTCAGATAAAATTTGCTAATTTGAAGACTTTACAAATAAGTAAGAAAATATCTAAAAGATGTAAAACTTTTAGAAAGGCTAGTTGAATGTTTATAAAATTTTTAATAAATACTAGAAAAGTGAATTTTCTGGATTAATATAATGAAATTTCATAAATTTATCAATTAAATAACTTACAAAAACAAGGTTTAGTTTTTTTTTTTTAATATCTTAGTAAGTTTTAGTTTGTTTATAATAAAATATATATCAATATAACTGAAACAGAGAGTTTGTTATTTTTTTAATAGGTAACAAGATATATTTAATTAGTAAAATATATAGCAAATAAGCAAAAACTAATAGTTTGGTTTTAAAACTTTTCTTAGTTACTAAGTGTTGCAGAAATATAAAACTTGACCACCTAGAAGAAGAAATGTAAGCTAAACAATTTTACTTAAAATTACAAATAGGTTTTATTTAATAAAATATTTAGAAATAATTAAATATTTTTGACAAAAATTTGAATATAAGTAATTTATGAAAAGAGTTACAGAATTGGTCTAAAAAATATTTCTATTTATGAAATAAAAAAATTTAATATTACAATTAAAATTAGTAATCTATATAATGTAACCAAAATTTTGTGTTTGTAGTTATTAACTAATCAAAATTGAGGATCTGTTATAACAATTTTGTTTAAAGAAATCTGATTAGTGGTTTTATTTAAATTATTATTTAAAAATACTTATGTACTTGCTATTATAATATATATAATTGTTATTAGAACTAAAAAAAATATATAAAATGCTTATTTTAAGAATTTTTAATTTGGATAATTTCAAATTAGATTAGTCAGGTCAGGTTTGGTTTAGGTTAATGTTCAACACAAACTGATCTAAAATTTTTGAATTAGATTTTTCTAACCTGAACCTGACCTGAACCTAAATTTTAGATCAGGTTTCAAATTAACCTAACCTAATTTAAAGTACTAGTTTCTAGTGTATCCTAAATTAAAATACAATATAACATAAAATATCTACAGTCCACCCTAATCAAATAACTAGTGTAATTCAAAATTCAATAAGTCTGTTGCTGAACTAAACCAACTCTCATATAACTTACAGCATCTAAGTTGAAATAAGCATGTTAGATTTGACTGATGGTTTTATTCACAGGTAAGTACTGGTCTTCTCTTTAAGTCTTCATAGCTTCGGAGAGTCATTTTCATAGCAAAGATCCCATATAATCTGCAGATCATGTAAACAAACGTTACGAAACTTTAAAGAGTCATTGCGGGTGAACACTAGGGCATTTTAGATGATTTTACCATCATTAGAATCGTTTCGACTTGAAGAATAACTTTTATTAAACATTCCTTTCAAATTTTAATAAGACTTTTGACTTTAGATATGAATTTCGAATTTTGATATGACTTTCGAATTTCGATGACTTTTGAATTTCGATACGAGTTTCGATATGAGTTTCGAGTTTCGATATGAGTTTCGAGTTTCGATACAAGTTTCGAAAATAAAATTTTGTCGAAACTAGTTTCGAGACAGTTTCGATATCGATGCTCTCGAAAGTTTCGAGTTTCGAAAGTCATCATTAGACTTGGGACGGGGTACTAATCTACAATCCAACACTGGTTGCACTCATTCATCATAAGCAAATATCGCTTCCTTTTTTAGCATTGTTCGGGGTGCTACAAAAGTCACAAGGATTGATCATCCAATCAGATTCAAGATTTGTACACACGTACGTTGTACAAACTCCGTTCCCGGTATTGGAAATCCGTATAGTCAGTTAACTATCCATATCATTCAACGGATGACATCAAACTACGTAACTTAAATTCGGTCATTTGTGCAGATTCAATAGTTTATCTGCATATATTTTTTCATATAAACCAAAAGCTTATGTACCTAATCATTGATACTATAAATTTGAATAAAATTAATATCCAATTATAGCATGTTTATTAAAGTATGACCATATATCTCAATTTAAACTTCATTATGTCTGTATAGCAATTTATAAATATTTGTGGTATTTTATTCTTTTGTTCAATTAATCGTTGTGTAGTTGTATAAAATGTCAGGTGATAGGATTCTCCGGTCAGGTTATATTCGGAAGGTATAAATTTGTTTGTTTTATGATGCATCTTTTTATTTCTATTTTTTCGGAATTCTGCTAGAATAATCTTGTAATCTAGAAACATGCACTACGAATTAATATAAAATCCCTAATGCATAGACTTTTCTAGAAGTTATAAACAGAAGGACATGATTAACATTATATTACTAATTTTGTGTTTGTAATAAATTTTATATGTATGTTACGTAAATTGTTTATCAAAGTCAATTTTAGATGCGTAAATCAACCGCTAATTAAGCTTTAATAAGTTAGTATTTTTAAACTATTCTAAATTAGCATATATGACATTATGAGGATGAATATGACGAAAGAAAACCATCAAATGCATACTTTGTGTTACATTAACGTGTATGCTGGTTGTAGGGTGTCAAGGATTATGCGAAAGCATAATATGCGCATAATTTACCAATTTTTTGCATCGCATATGCTTCGCATAATTAAGGAAGATGTATTTGACAGGTGAAATTTCCGAAAATTTCCGATGAATAAAGTCCGAAATATTCAGTAGATTTCGCATAATTAACAAAATCAAATAGCATTGACATTAATTACATAGGATTAACCAGTTTAATTTCATGATTTTGTAGAAATTTTGCAAATATACTTTCATGTAAAATTTTGTTAAATTCGGATTTTTTGATTTTTGGAATATATTAAGTATAAGTAAGTATTCGACTAAAACTGAATATCAAATTCGAATTCGAATTGAATTCTTAACATAATTATTTTTTTGTTATTAACAAAAATACGTGTTATGAACGACTAAATACATTGTTATTGTCTTTATAATACATATCTTGTATATTAAGCACTATAATGAGATTTTATGAAACGTCTAAGAATAATGTTAATTCCATGTTTGTATCAGTATATTAAAAAACAAAGATAAAAAATGAACAAATAGACTATTTTTGTTCATCTAAAAATACTGGCTTAAGGTTTGATAAACGTTTATAGAAACATAAAGAATGATTAATTTATGGACTTTTAATATGTGCAACATAAGGTAAAGTTATAATTATATAAATTATCATTGTACGGCTCAAAAATATTTATTTCAGCTCGTTCAATAAATTAAACCCATTTTTAATTTGAGAACACCGATAGAATCACTCCGAACTTATGGAATATCACAGATTACCACATTTGTCGAATGAGAACAAAGACCAAGGAAAATCTTTTAAGTATATTGCTGAATTTGGATTTATTCAATTCTAGTAAATGTATATCTTCCTTTCTTTGCTAGGGCTGTGTAATGTAACACATGATTATGATTCTACAATATCCGAAATTAAGAAACTCATTGAGGAAATTTCCATGATTTTTCATAAAGCCCTGTATTACAAATAATCCGACCGAAACATGCAAAGTTTTACAAAGTCCATTCAAAATTTTTTTTTTATAAATATACAAGATTTAACATGAACAAAAATTAGAAAAAATCAAAAGTTTTTTGAGTAAAAATCTCGGCTTATATATTAATATAAATCTGTTTACGTTAGAATTTAAAGCACAATCAAGTGTACTAGAAAATGGCATATGAAAAGCCTACAAGAGATTCAAAACCCAAAAAAACATGGATCCAAATATTACAATCTAATATAAACAAACAGAACATGAAGACAATTCAGGATTTCCTGGTTTTTTCAACTACTAAAATTCCATCTACTGTCCCAGAATTTATGTCAATATATACCATTAAAGATGACAAATGGGGAAAAGAAGCAGAATTAAGCTTAGTGCAAAATATATTCTCGCAAATAAATTATCATTGCAGAGAATTTAAAGAAGGGGAAACAATAATAGATATGTTTTATTTATCTGAAGGAATTTATAGGCATTCCTTAATAGTCCCTGAAAATTATTATGATATGATCTCCGTGGCAAAAAAATGGCATGAAGCATTTAGAGAACAATATCTTACACCAGGGAGGGAAAAATCTAGTAAAGATGATACTATTTATGATTATAAAAAGAAATTCGAATATTGGATAAGCGAAGAGATTAAAAGAGTTGGTCAATTTTGCGATGAATGTGAAAGATTAAATGTGATTTTTAAACAATTTGCCCTAACTATAAAAGATGATTGGGAATCCGAATTAAAACCTATTATACATAGAATTGAAAAGAAATTCCAGAAATCTAGTAAGAGCCGTAAGTAACTTACAAAGAATATTAAAAGCCATTTTTCGGTATATGAAATGCAATTTATGAAAAATAATTTATTTATATTATTTTATTTTATTTTTATTTTTTTTAGGGAAAAATTATCCTAAACAATTACAACAAAAAATAAATGATCTCGCACTATCTATTTCAGATTCTTCTCTTGCTTTACAGCCAATAAGTGGTAAATAAAAAGGGTTCATTTTTCCTATTTTCTTCAGCCAAAAGTTTTATTAACATAATTTTTGTTCATTTCAGAAAAATGGAAAACATTTAGTAATGATTTAGAAAACATAAAAGCTACATTAGAAAAAATTAGTGAACCAAGATGTCTGCTGCCAACAAGAAAAATTTATCTAGAGAATATAAAAAACAAGTGGAAAAGATTAAATAATTTAGCTTTGGAACTTTATAGTTTATTATATTATTTCGAACTAGAAAAAAGAGACTAAAAATTTGTATTTTTTGATGTAAATTGTTTACAATATAATATTTACTAATAATCATAATATATAAATGAATAATTTAATTTTATTTTATATATAGAATATTTAAAAGCAAAATTATATTCCAAATGACTATTATTCGTATAAAAGTTGGTTAACCTCAAAGCAAATTTATATACCGATTTCTATTTTTTAATTGTTTTATATTATTAAAACGGATAATGAAAACTTGGCTACTAAAAATGTAAATATAAATAATAAAGCTTTTTCATATATATATATTATGTCAAAATACACTTTATTAACAATGGTTGATGAGTTTCCACATTGAATACCTGTAGAATTCAAAGAATTGGTTTTACAATTAAAATCTTGATCCGTTTACACTCACACTTAAAAAGTCTTCGTAATTCCTATAAAATTTCTAAATATAAATACAATATTAATAGTAACATTTTGCTCGAATAAGCTATTAAACTTTAATAAAGCAATGATAACAAATATTTTATCTAACATTAATTTTCTTTGATTTATTTATGAGAATTATAATTTAAAGTTACAATTTCAAACAAGGTACAACTTCTAGTACAAATTAATTCCAAACGAGACACAACTTCAATTTTTAGAATGCGATTCCAAATAATAATCACATTAAGAACGGCAGATTTTTTATTTCCTTTTGAATTTTTAAAAGAGTCTTTATGTAAAATAAAATACCAAAAAAATCTTTCATAAAATTAACAATACGACTGTTTAAATAATAATGTCTGACAATTTTTTTTTTTTTAGAAAATTTTTAAAAAAACTTTTCGGTAAATTACTTAATTTTTGAAAAGACAGCAGAAAAAAATAATATTGTTAGGAGAAAAATTAACGCCAAAACCTGCATATAATCATATGCAGACGTTAAATAATGCTACAAATTCCTAGATAGGATGTGTATTATGATATAATTGCCCGCATAAGTAAATTAAAAATTGCTAAATAGAATCTTAATGATAAGTGTGATTACCTATAAATCAACTATAAACCAAAATTATTGAATTTATTAAGCATGTTTAAGCTTATTAGTGAATCATATAATTCATCCAAAATCTGATTGAAGTTCGTTGAAAAAACGACCGATTTCTAGACAGGTTTCGGGTTATTATGAATACTTGAATGAATATGTATAACGGTCTTAACAAATAATAAAGATAGCTACCTGGAGTAGAATCCAGAATGACTCTAGGATCTAGATTTTTATTGGAAGAATATTTAAATCAGTCAAGTGAAATTCAAACAAATGTATATCTAAATTTGTTTAAAAAGCAGATCTTTGAAACAAATTTAGTATTTAAATAAATGTTCGATATTTTTAAAACAATGTTTTAGAAATAGTTCATTTTTTAATACTTCACTAAACATGAACATAGAAATATAAAAAAAATGGTCAAAATTATGTTTGGAACCATTTTTCTTACTTATGCCGCCTTGAAAATTTGGCCCGGTTCCAATGTTGATCCTAAAACATAAAAGCTAAAAAATCAGACTAAAATAATGATAAAAATTAACTAATGAAATGAAACATACATTCTCTGAAAATTTCTTCTTTCTTCTTCAAGATCTAATTTCTGTTGCGCAAGAAGGTCTACCTGGCCTACAAGTTGAGCAATTCTCAACTCGTAATGTTTTACTTGATCTTTGAGGTCCTTCAATTCCTTCTTTTTGCGCTGGTAGTAATCACGGTTGATTTCACTACGAGGCTTGCGAGACTTTTGAGAAGTCTTAGCCATAATTTCGTAAGAGAATAAGTGTAACGAATTATTATAAAGAAATTTATATTATAAATTAACAATCTTAAGACATCTCATCTTTCTTATTTTAAAGGACTGGTGGTACATGAATGTTATTAATTAACATTGCGATGTTACAATGTATTTTTTCGTGAAACTGAAGATCATTGAATTCTTGATCGAGCCAATTGTTACTAAAGTTGTGTATTGACTAGAGATGTGATATAGTTGTTACAACGTACGGTTACGATTACAACTCGTTTATTGAAGATTAAAGCAAATCGTTGAATACAGTAACTCGACGGTTTGCTTCGGGAAATATCGATTACAATCCTGCTTTTTAAAGTAAAATTTAAATATATATGTGCTTTATATTGATAGACTGGGTTCTTCACAAAAGTTCTTATACACGGTTCATAGGCTGAAATTCGTCTGATTGGCTAGCTTCGTAGATCAATTGGTAGATCTACATATATTTATTAGCCAATCAAATCACACAACTTGTAATTCGTTATTTATATTATTACGGTACTAGAAACGAAAACTTCAAGAAAAAATTTCATATAAGTCGATAAATACACATGATTTATTGGATTATATACGTATAAAATATAAAAGAATATAGAGTAAGGCAAAAAATGATGTACGCTATTAAACAAAAACCGAATTACTAAGCCTATTATTGGTCATCTCATTAAGTGTGATACACCAACTTGATACATTTGAATTAAAATGTAATTATACAAAATTTTACATA
>CAJVQA010010771.1:0-11173 GCA_910591915.1 Cetraspora pellucida | reverse complement strand
AGATAGTCTCAGACTGAGAAACTGTATAATTAGATGCAGAGGTAGATGGTAAATTAGTAGGTGGTGATGTTGAGGATTCACTAGCATTTATTATTCAACTTGATTTTTTGATATTAAAAATAAATAAATAATTTATGTTCAGTTTTTTTAATTTTAATTTCATAAAGGTAATAATTCTCAAAATCACATATTCTACTAATATTTACTATTTTAGTTGCTTTTTTTTATATTAAAAATAAATAAATGTTTTATATTTACTCTTCTTAACTCCAATTCTATAAAGATACCAATTTTTAAAATCACATGTTGCAATAACATTTACTATTCTAGCTGCTTTTTTTGTATTAAAAATAAATAAATATTTTATATTCATCTTTCTCAACTTTAATTTCTTGAAGATAACAATTTCTAAGATCATATAAGGTGTTACCAATTAAAACAGCCTAGATTTACATTTTTTAAAAAAATGAGTTTTTATCAAATTCATATATATTTTAACATGATTAACATTTTTCAATTATAAATGAAAGTCACTTTGCATAATAAAAAATAAAGATAATATAGAGAATATAGAAAAACAATTACACAAGACCAAGCACATCACAAGATTATTTAATAGTTGCCTGTTACTTTTAACTAAGCAAAATATGAAATTTGGTTAATTCAAATCAATTTGAAAATTAAAACAAATGATTTAACTCAATTATTTCAAAATGAGATATATATAAATCTGGGCTGTTTTAATTGGAGACACCTTATATGTTTTATTAATATTTACTATTTTAGTTGTTTTTTTTTGTATTAAAAATAAATGAATATTTTATTTTTTTTTTTATAACTTCAATTCTATAAAGATATCAATTTTAAGATTACATATTCTGCTATTATTTACAATTTAATTTACTTTTTTTTGTATTATAAATAAATATCTTATATTTTTCTTTTTTAACTCTAATTTCATTAAACTTATAATTTCCAAGATCATATAGAGTGTATTTTAAGAAAAGGAATCAAATTAATAAAAAAAAGGTTTGCAAAAAATTAAATTTTATATTATAAATTTTATAATAAATTATAAGAAAATATAAAATTTAAAGAGTTGTATTACAAAATTTTAAAAAGAAGAGCTGGGGTTCTGTAGCCTAGTAGTCTAAACACTCCTCTCTTCACAGACAAGATCAATAGTTTAATTCTAGCTAAAGACAAAAACTCTGTAATCTACAGAAGTATATGAATATATATTAAGTCTTGTGGCTAAGTCCATGTAAATAAAAGATCAGTATACAAAGAAGTTCTTAAAAAAAAGTTTTCTGATATGAAGAGTTGATATTCGATATGTGAGATGCAGTGAACATACCAAAAATAAAAAGAAATCACACTAGTAGGTGATATAGTAAACATAAAATGAAGCTATAAAAAATAAATAGATTTACTGAAATTTGAATACTTCTGGCATTAAAACTAGTTTAGTAGATATAGGATATACTAAATTTGATCTAAGTAGTAATCTTGATACCAGCTTAGTAAGCTTGCATCGAAAATAAATTCAAAGGAATATGGATATTTGTAATGTTCAATGAGGTGGTACTTTGATATAAATAGTAAATAAGATAGCTCTAACTTGTGATGTTACAACAATAATAATGTAAACATTATATATATATGCAATATATGTTAAAAATTAGAAAGTTTTAATAGAGAACTTACAGGCAGATCTTAAGTATGGCATCTAGTAGATAACCTATAGATAGATCCTTAATTAAATAATGACTAAAGTTATATATATAACTAGATATGCTTTTATTAATAGACTATCACAGGTTGAATAAATAAATAAAAGATGAATAATAAGTAAATAATAGAAAAAATATTTGCCATTATTCTATTCTATATCTGCCAAATAATAGTAGCATAATAGCAGCATAACAGCAAAATAACAGTAAAATAACAGGAGGTTTGTTAGTATGAGTAATATAATAGTAACATAATAGCAAAATAATAGAACAGTTCTATTATTTTACTTTTAGTCTTTGTAAATAAAAGTAAAATAATAGAACTGTTCTATTATTTTGCTATTATGTTACTAATATGTTACTTATATTGACAAACCTTCTGTTATTTTACTGTTATTTTGCTGTTATACTGCTATTATGCTGCAAATATAAGGTAGAATAATAGCAGATTTTTTTTTATTATTTATCTATTATTCACTCTTTATTTATTTGACCTGTGTATTATATATAAAATATATAATCACATGTTATTTAATAAAGACATACAGGCAAGATTGCTGCTTTAAAGTAAAAAAAACAAAATTTTAATAAGATAATATAGAACTAGTTTTATAAATAAAAATAATTTTATATTAATTTTAAATTAGTTAAACTTAAAAAACAAATTTTAAAAAATTGGCAATTTGGTTTCTTTTCTCAGAACACACCCAATATGTTCTACTAATATTTACTATTCTGACTACTTTTTTTTGTATTAAAAATTAATAAATATCTAATATTCATTCCTTTTAAGTCTAATTCTATAAAGATAGTAATTTTTAAGATCATATGTTCTACTAACATTTATTATTCTCATTGCTTTTTTTTTGTATTATAAAATAAATACATATCTTATTTTTTTTAATTTTAATTTTATGAAGATAGTAATTTATAAGATTGTATATTTCATTAGCACTTACCATTCTGGTTGTGTTTTTTTATATTAAAATAAATAAATATCTTATATTCATTCTTTTTAACTCTAATTTTATAAAAATAGCAATTTGTAAGATCATATATTTTACTAATATTTACTATTCTAACTGCTTTTTTTTGTATTATAAAATAAATATATGTCTTATATTCATTCTTTTCAACTCTAATTTTATTAAGGTAGCAATTTTCAAGATTACATATTCTTCTAATATTTACTATTTTAGCTACTTTTTTTTTTATATTAAAAATAAATAAATGTTTTATATTTATTCTTTTTAACTTTAATTTTATGAATATAGTAATTTTTAAAATTATATGTTTTACTTACATTTACTATTTGGTTACTTTTTTTGTATTAAAAATAAATAAATATCTTATATTTACTCTTTTCAACTTTAATTCCATAAAGATAACAATTTTTAAGATTATATGAGAGACTGTCAATAAAAACCAAGCAAATTGGTTCTAAATAATTTTTTTAAAATTTTAAAGTAAAATATCTTAATAATTATTTAACCAAGCTAGATAAATTTTTTTTATTTTAATTCTATATAGTTATAGAATTAAATAAAAAAATTACCAAGTTTGGTTTAATAATTGTTAAGATATTTAATTTAAAATTTTAAAAAAAAATATACTAAAAACAATTTGCTTAGGTTTTACTAATACTCTTTTATATGTTTTGCTAATATTTACTGCTTTCTTTTTGTATTGTAAAATAAATATTTGTTTTTTTAAATTTTAATTTCATAAAGATAGTGATTATATATTCTATTAACATTTACTATTCTAGTTATATTTTCTTTTGTATTGAAAATAAATATATATATTTATTTACTTTTTTTAACTCTAATTCTATTAAGATAATAATTTCTAAAATTATATCTTTTTTTTGAAGTTAAAGTGAGGTTTTGCTCATATCTTTATTAATTTGTTAAAGATGCCTCCAGGGCTTCTCTGAATATAAATTACAAAATCTATTCCAATTACAAATTTGTTACAAGAGTAAAACTCAGACTATAGAGAGAAAATAACTGTTATCTATCTAATTTATCTGCAAACTAAACCTACTAGAGTGGTTAAAACTTACCTAGATTTGATAGTATAAAATGTTGTTTGTAAAGTAACTGTAAAGTATCCAATGGTCAAGCCATAAATTAATTTTATGTAGAGTATAACCAAGTGGTGGGCAAGTATTTGAATTGATGTGTTTTAAGCTTAATAGTCCATATAGATTGCAAGTTGTGCTATTTAATTAATGTCTGTTGACATAGTATATATTATTGTGGTTAATTTGTGTAGATCTTCTTTGTTGATTTTTGGTATATTGTAGAATGTTGTTATCCTTTTTCTATTATGCCAGTTTTGTACAATATGGTTTTCATATTTGTTTATAAACTTTTTAAGACAGCTTATGTAGAAGTTTTGTAGTGTATTTTTTGCTTTTATTTGTAATTAAGTAAATAGTCTAATTGATGAAATAAGGCTAGTAGACATATATCGTATAATGTTAGTTTGTTGCAGAATTATGTTACTAAAAGAAAGGCTATTATGTTGTAAAAGTATTTCTTGTAGTTCATTAATTTGAGTACTAGTAATATTGGTAATATAAATAATTGTTTCTGTTATTGTTTCTTGAATAAGATTAGTAAGGAGTATAGAGTTTGAACAAAGAATCCAATGTAGTAAGTGTTCTGATATATAATATGTAATACAGCTATTGCTAGTTATTGCTTCTAGATATAAGTTGTAAAGATGAAAAAGAGTAGATAATATGTTAAGTTGTAGTTTAATTTTAAAGAATTTACTATTGCTGAGTGTAAAGTTTGTGTATGAGCTAGTTCTGTTAATGTTGTTATTTAGGTATAGTCAGGTTGCTTCCCAGATAATTTGTAGAGATAGAGGAATAATGTTGTTCATCTGATTTTGAGATGACCACATAGCTATTATGTGTGTATTGCATATATTTTTAATTGCTTATTGGGTAGGTTTTTCAATAATATATTGGTTATATTGTATAGTATATAATGTATTATAAATGTTGTTATACGTATCATATATTCAGAAAATTTGTTGAGTTGTGGTTTTATCTGCTTCATTATTGAATATGTTGTCTTTATAAGCTGATACTTTGTGAAGTGTAATGTTGTATTTATATAATTTAATTAATTTAATAATTGTGTGCTATATTGGCCAATAGTTATAAGATTATTGTTTATGTTGTAGTATTATATTGTTAGTAATTTTGTTAAATTTAGAAATTACAAATTGTGAGTTAGTATAGATTTGGATATTGCTGTTTTGAGGGCATGTGCATATAGCTAATAGAATAGCTAACTAGCTCAGCTTTATATGATGATAGTCAGAATTTAATTTGAAAAGAATAAGTTTTAATAATAGTATTGTTATGTATTTGTATCCATCCAATATTTATTGAATATTTATCAGTAGTAATAGATCCATCAGTATAAAAAATAAAGTTGGTACATTTGGTATTTTGGTTAGCAATTTGTTGTAATTTGATAGAAGATAAATTGGTATGAAAAATAAAGAAGATTGGATCTTGTGATAAGGTAATAAATAGGAGTGTAGGAATTTTAGTAGAGTTGTGTAATGCAATTAAATATACAAGATCTGTACAATTTGCATTAAGCTTAAGTTTGTTTGTAGAATTTTGTTGTTTTCTTCCTAAAAACTTTGTAGAAAGAGTAGCAGAAACGTCAAATGTACAGTGGTTTAGTATTCTGTTAAAGTTATGTGAACATCCTGTGCATAGTATACAATTGACTGATGAGAGTAGGAAGAGGTTTGTGTTGGGTGCATTTGCTTCGATTGTTCAGTATATAATAGATATAGTGTTGTTGTTTTGGTTATATTTGCATGCCTTTTTTATTATTAGTTGTTTACTATTGTAATTAACAGTAATGAGTCAAGATTTTTATTTTGAATTGTAATGTTCAGTTGTAAAAGATAAGGATTTAGTTTGTGAAAAACTCTGATTAGAGTTAAGTTTTCTAGTAAGAGAATGTGTAATAGTTTTGTTTTTTAATATTGTAAACCATTTTGGTTTATGTTCTGTAGGAATTTGTTCAAGTCTTAGTAAAATGTGTTTTCAATCTAAAAGTATAGAATTATCAGATGAGATTAATTGTTTAAAATAAAGGATATGTTTAGTTTATAATTATTTTTTGAAGTTGTTGTAGTCTTTATGTATTTTAAGAATGTTTTCAATTGGTGTATATAGGTATTGTAGTATATGTAGTAGTGTTGTATATGCAGAGATAGTAAATTGTAGATGTCTTAGTAGTAGTATTATTTAATGTTGTTGTATTTTTATTTGGACTATTTATTAGTAGATATGGATGTTGTAAAATATTAGTGATAGACTACAGATTATTTTGTAATTGTTGTAATCAGATATATGTATTAGTTCTAAGTAAATCTGTTGTGCTTAGTTGAATTAGAAAGTTGGAAATATAATATTGTAACTGGATATTCTATATGTTTTTGATATTATATATATTATGATTTAGCATAGTACTAGTTGGAGTAGTTGATGCAAGTTTGGATTTGTGTTTGGCAGTAGTAAGTTATTTGGATAAAATTTTGTCACATATGTGTTAAGGAAGTATTATATATATGATATTTGATAATAGGAATAATAACATTATTGATTATATAGAAAACTTGTTTGTCTGTATTTGTTTGGTTTAAACTATATTTGTTAAACCAAATGTTTTTTGTAGAATGAGTTTGATTGTAATGACTTGTTTGTTAGTTGCAGTATACTAGCAACCAAGGAATTTTAGAGGTTCTAAGATTATATCTTCTACTGGTATTTACTATTTTTGCTATTTTTTATATTATAAAATAAATATGTATATTATAAATAATTAATATATAAAAATTAGACACAAATCATTAACTCTTTCTGACAATCACTTATACCAAAATTCTCTGATAATAAACTTGCAATAACTAAATAATTTATTAAGTAAACCTTTCCTGGCCTTCTAAGTAAAATTGTTCACAACTAAATTTTATATATAGGCGGCCTAGTTTTATATCTTTTGGACCTTAATACAGTGAGATATATTCATTAAACTGCAAAATACATTTTTTAACATTTTTAAAAAATTTACTAAGCTAACCTTAGTTGCTATCTTAAACAAAAAAACAGAGCTTTATTTTGATATATTATACATTAATATTGGATTAATATTGAAGGTTTTATGCAAAAAACCTTTAAAACTCCTTTACAAAACTCCTGCTTTTTTTTTGCAAAAAATTTTTTCCTTTTTTTGAGAAAGTCCTATATCCTAGGACACCTAGCACCTGTAGATCACTACCAAAAATTATATTTTTAATTAACTTAATATAAATTTTAATTTTTTCTATTTTTGGTTCAATTAACTAATACAAAAATTTGTTCAATGTCAATCTTTTGTAACTACTTAGTTTGCACACCCTATGCTACTTATTTGTCACATCTTCTTATTTGTCACACTTCTTACTCATCACATCCCTTATTTGTTACACTCTCTTATTTGTCATACCCTCTTAATTGTCATATCCTATATCTTTCAGATCCCTTTATATCCAAGATCTCTATTATCTACTTTGTTTTTAATTTTTAAAGCTTAAACTATGCCTACTTTAGTCTCTGAAGATCCTGACTCCTATGATATTGACTATTATCATGGTAAATATATAGATCGCCATAGTGTAAGAATGATCGAAGAAAAACCTCAATCTTTATACGTATTTCCAGCAGACGTTAATCTAATCAATTGTGATACTACTAAAAAACAACATTATTTTAAAGTTTCTCAACAACCTATTATCTCTACATGCTTTTGTGAAACATATTATACTAGCTTCACCTCTCAGTTTTACAGAATTCCTCACTTTACTTCTCTTAGACAACCTATGACTCAAACTTTCTCTACTATCTCTGTTAGCCAGTTTAGAAAAATTTCTGATAAATTATCTAAATCATCTACTCCGAAACAACAACAATCTGATCTATCTTCTTCTAAACCTTGCATGCTATTTTCCAGTTTCCAAATAGATCCTACACCTTCTGCAAGTGTTGCACACTCTCAACACTACTATACATGCCTTATATGCAGAACTAAAAATATTCTTTGTATGGCTACAGAACAATGTAGTTATGCTCCTGATTATGCAATCTGTATAATCTTTAAGCAAAACCTAATTCACAGACTTTGTGTCTCTGGTTTATTGGATATTAAACTTAAACCTTTGGCACAAACTTCTCCTCTTACATTCCAACAACAAATTGTTATAGCTTCAATCAAATCCAAACTAATTAGCTTAAACACTCAAACTTTCTCCTCTAATTCTAAAAAACAAATTATTTCTTCTCTTACTCTTAAACAAAAACTAATTCTTGCTCTTATTAAAATTCAACAAATGAAATCCAATAAAAAAATCCAACTTCTCAAATCCTTTCTCTTAAAGACAAACAAAAAATAATAGCATTCTAAATAACAAAAACAAAAGAAAAAAGAAACTCAAAGAGATATTAGCAATGATCTTAACTGGTTTAAAGAATATCCAGTAACTGACACTATGAAAAACAATATCAAACTTAATAACCCAATTGCTCAACAACTATTCACTTTTATTAAACCACATCTCATCGATATCTATTCAGGAAAATTCGTTTAACCAGTATCCGATACAAGTCCTAAATTAAAACTTAATTACAATATTTAATTAAAATACTAATAGACAAAAGACCAAATTCTTAACTGATCTCATTTATGATGCAAACCCTTCAATTGACAAATTAATATCTATCCTATTTGAATTAATTCACTCCACCTTCATCTTTCTTCTTAAAGAATTTACTACAACTTTATTCACTCAATTAAACTATCCAAAAATCTTTGTTTCTCAGAACTCTATTCCTCCATATACCACCACTAATCAGAAACAAGTAGCTCTTAATTTGGCTCACTTACACCTTATTCTTCATAACAAATATAAAAACTATTTATGCAGAAAAGTTTTATGAAGACCTTAAACTTTATCCTATCTATTTCAGATTGCATTATAATTTCAGTGAAGACAATATCAATCAACCACTTTTTAAAATTCAAAATGATGATATATTTAATATTAACATCTCACTCAATATTCCTAAAAAAAGATTTCTTCAAACCTTTCAAATTCCATCTTTAAAAAATCATCTACCAGAATTTAAAGTCTGGTTTGAAAAATTTTTTAATATCTACAAATGACAATTTTATAACATCGATCAGAAAAAAACATTCAACTATATTAAATACCAAATTGCTCTTAAATTATCTAATATATGCAAAGCTCTTTTACCCTCTGAATTTAAAATTACCTCTATTGATTCTTTACAAGAGTGCTATAAATTATGTTTTAAAGCAGCTCTATATCATATTCATACTTGTACAGTTGAAAACTGTACAATATTACCAAAAAATACAGAACATAATGTTAAAAAGTTATCTTCACTTTTCTTTACTGACTCATATTATCATTTTCCAGCTCCAACAAATATACAACCCAAACCTAAATTGACATATTTTACTCTTGACTTCTCTATATTTAACAAAAACCAGCCTTAGGCTGCTACTTTTAATAAACCTACTCCTATCACCTTTCTTACCAACTTGCTTCAGATACTGAAAAAAAATTTATTAAACTCAACAATGTTGAAACTAATCAAGCATATGAAAGCTATTATTTCTATAGCTTTTTTAAAGCCTATCTTAGTATTGCTACCAATAATGACCAAATTAATAATCATCATCTACAACAAATTATTGACAAAATCACTAGTAAACCTACTAGTACTAAATACTTAGCTAGAGTATTTACATATTTCCATATTCTTAAAAATAACAAACTTCCTATTTCTTTAATCAGAAAAGCTTATAACAAAAGATTCTATTCTGAAGTTCAACAAATATTATATTTCAAGTTTAATATCAAATTCAATATACCCAAAACTAAATCTATATTTTCTGATTTAAACACTATAACCAAGCCAATATCTTCATTACCTAAAGAAAATAAGCTTCCTGACGATGACATTATTATGTCTGAATTAAATACTGAGAACATTGACCAAAACACAGAACAAAACTCACAACAAAATTCACAACCTGACTATATTACAACACTCTCTCATACTCTTTTTCAATAAACTCTTCTGTAGAGTACATAAATGCAGCCACCACTTCTAAGATAATGATGTCTTCTACATTTAGTAGACCATTCTTAGAATAGAATGATGTAAGTGGATGGGTGGTTAAGTCCATTTACACAAAGGACCAGGTTAATGACAGCCAGAACCAACATACAGGACAGGCTATGGTATCCTGCACAGCTATGCAAGCCAAGCATACGGTAAGCGAATTTACAAAAGAACCCTTTACTTCCTTGAACTCCATTTCATTATCCCATATCAAGGAAGAACTCCAAGATACATCTTACAATACATTATATAATTCAGACTCATGCTATAATGTGTGGTTAGCTGGGTTGAATTTACCTCTACTTCCACATCTCCAAACACTTAGCTCCTTTTTAAAACATATTCATCATTACAATTATACACAATTAAACAATTTCAACTATGCACTTACAATATCAATTAAAATTAATTATAGTGAATGCTATATACACTTACTACACAAATCTCAACCTTCATCTGAATACTTTTTCCCACAACTATCAGCCTATACCTATTATCTATCTATACCCATTTCTTCTAAATTTTCTCTAATAAATAACAACTTACCAAATCCAAATTCAATTATAAAGGAAAATGATATAAAATACTCTTATTTTAAACTAGTAAAAGCTATTTTAGAAGGCTATGATGAAACTACCATAGTTAAACACCACTATGACAATATCCAATATAATATCTGCTACAACAAATTTCTATTCTACAACCATCTACCACTGCTTTCCTATTCTTAAACTATTATTTCTTTTTTATGACACATCTACAGCTTTGGCTATTTACCTGAAAATGCCTGTAGCTATATATTAACCATTTCTATTAAAAACGACTATAGTGAAGCTTATGATTCTCTTCCATCAGAAACTAAACCACTACCTAATCACTTTATCTTACCAAACCAAGCTATCTGGCATTATCTGAACATTTAGTTAAAATCAAACACATTAACACCAGTCTTCCCTATACTAGCATCTTTAGCTCCTATCTTTAGTAATTTAACACAACCTAGGAACCCTAATACATCACCTCTAAATCTTACAATCTGCACCCACAATGTCTGAGAATACAATAAAAATCTTAAACAACAAGTCTAGGAGGATTACTGTATTACTCATTCCTTAAACATTATCAGTATTACAGAAACTAAAATAGCAGAAGATAATGCTATTATCAAATTTAATAACTCAAAACACTACTCTTATTACTGGTCATG